>VDFB02188585.1:0-14602 GCA_007258455.2 Sequoia sempervirens
TTCTTGATTGTGATGGTATTGACATTTTCATCCAAGGTTTGGATATTGTTTATGATATATTTGTGGTAAACATGGGTATAAATGGTTTGGTCATTAGTCTTTATACCCAAACTAGAGGCTTTCCCCATCCCACGGTCATGCGAAGTATCTTTAAAGATGGTATGATCACTATTTGAGTTTTCTTGATGGTTGTCTACCTCTATGACACCATTTTCGATAAGGTATTGGATTATGTTTTCGAGTTGTCGACATGATGAAGTCTTATGTCTTTGATGCGGTGATAGTCACAAAAGCATTGTCATCCCACCAAGATGGTTTGAAAGGCCCTGGATCATAATGTTTAACCTTTGGAAGTCATATGATATTACAATGTAAAAGTTGTCTCAAGATGGATTCGGCAGGTTCCCCTAAGGGAGTGTATTTGCGTCTTCTTTGAATGTTTATCTGAGGTCCACATTCTTGGTTATCTAAATTGTGTTTTTTGTTTTCTTAGGAACATGTGGTGGGTTATTTGATGCATTAGGTCCTTTGAGAGTAAGCGTAGGACCTTTTTTGTGTGTTCCATTTCTGTATACAACCTCATCATTTGTGAAATTCTTAATTTAAATTTGGTGCAACAATGGACTTGCAGTTGGTATTTCAATTCTATGACCAATTTTTCCACCAACATGACAACTTTTTGTTTCTCGGGTATCTCACAAGGACACCTACTAGCCAAGCTTCTCCATCTTTGGAAGAATGATATGAAAGTTTCACCTTTGTCTTGTTTGGTTTGACATAATGTGGCTATGGAAATATCATTTTCAATGTTGTAGGTGAAATGTGTCACAAATTTGTTGGCTAACTCATCCCATGTTCATATCCCTTTTGGTAAATGGGAAAACCATTCGAGTGCTTGTCCCGCGAGAGTTCTTGGGAACAATCTCATTGGGTATGTATGTTCAAATGCAATATCTATGCAAGCGGTGTGAAACTCCCTCGCGTGTTCAATTGGACTTCCCTTTCCCCTATATTTAGTGAAATTCATAATAACATAGTTGTGAGGAAAGGTACAATGCATATATATGCTCATGTCAAAATGATATGGACATATCTCTTGTGTGGACTAGGTTTTCTTCATTGATATTTGCATATTGTGAACTTATCTTTGTAGTTGTAGCATTTGATTTGTTAAGACATCAACTTGAGTGAATGATGTGTCCATTGCACTAGCAACCGCATTATGATATGGGTGACCTATGCTTGAGTTAACATTTTGCAATCCAATATTTGGGGTGAATGAATTGAGGTTGGTCCCAAATGCATGTGATGGGTTTTGGTTTTGAATGTTATGAGTGAAAGATGGTATTTGATTTTTGATATTGGGGGTGAAAGTTGGAATTTGATTGACATGTGGCAGATTCATATTGGATTGAGTTTGAGTTTTCAATGGGTTTGAACTAGTTTGAGCATGCAAATTTTGTTTGCCATATTATTGAAAAGGCTTCATGATGATGACTGAGGGAGTAGTTTTGGGACATTTTGTGTCCAATACGGGAATCCAAGTAGAACCCAACTAAATCACCCAAACTAGCATATGAGTTCCATTCAACATCAGAATCAATGTTTCTAGCATTTCCAGTTCTCATTCAACCCCCTACAGGTTTCCAGGTGCATGCCTACAATTTTACAGCTTTTTGTTATGATTTATGTACATTTCTAGGTCATTCATTTAAGTTTCATGCATCACTAGGTTTGAACATTACATCTTGAATTTCATTAGTCTTTTCAAGCCCTAGCTTGTTGTGAACCCCTCTTGTAGTCATAAATTAGACCCTAGGATAGCCTATTGCAAGATCTCTCTCTCTCTTATTCCTATCATTGGATTGAGATCTCTAGGGTTTCCTTTAATGTGGAGTATAGAAAGTTTGTTGTCCTAGGTAAACCCTAGTGACGACAATTTTCTATCATACACTCCCAATAACTATCTCTCATTGCAATACACACTAATGTAATAATGGCGACCAAGAATATGCCCTACCAAACAAAATCCACATCAGAAAAGATACACAAATATACAACATCTCAAAAGAGAAATACATAATCAATGCTCCAATCTCAAATAATTGAAAAATAGATTCAACCCCACATTAGTATCATGAAAAATAAAGATAATTAGGTATAACATGCGGATTCCGAAGACTCAAACACTCTAATCAATGCTAGATTTGATTTTCCAAATAAATCCACATAGGAGTAGCCATATATCAACAAGAATCCTCCAAGCAACCATTCAAATTTGTAACTATATTCATTAGAATGTGTCCCCTTTTGTTACAATAGAAGCATTTGTAATTATTTTTTCCTATTGAAGCATTATTTTTATTTTTGACAAATAAAGAAGATTTTAAAAGTTGAGTGAGTTTTAAAGACTCTTTTCTTTTCATCAATTAAATAAGATATCACATTCTCTAAGCTTGGACTTGGATTCAATTTGTTTAAAGCAAACACAATATTGTAAAAACTTGAAGGCATGCTATTTAATAAAATAGTCTTGGCATCTTCATCATCAATTGTACATTTTATTCTAGCATGTTGATTAAGAAGAGAACACAACGTACTAATATGTTGAACAATACTATTATCCTCATTCATTTTCAAACCAAAAAGTATTATCCCTATGCCATGATTGAATCACCTTCATTGCTCTTCTCGATTTTGCTTTATATCGAAGATAGTACTTGTGGTTGTCCCTAGCTATCTAGTTTTGAAATGAAAGCCATAGGTCTCTTTTATAGAAAACCAAATTTGAATGAAGGGTCAAGATCAAATGATAAAGATCAATGGATGAGATTGCTTGAGAAGCAATGAAATAGGGCTAGGGAAAAAATAGGGTTTAGTTAAGGATATAAATTAATTGAAATGTGAAGCGATAAGAATGGAACAGATAAAGTTTGGCACAGGTTGTTAGAGTAAATGAAATAATTTTAAAATTATTTAATTTAGGAGGAAAAGTGAATAATTAAATATTTAAAAAAATTATTTAATTATAGAAAGGGAAAAGGTTGACTTTTACTTAAAATAACAATTTAATTAAAAGTGGAGCTAAAGAAAAAATCTTAAATAATTAAAATCATTCTTTAATTATAGTAGAAAAGTGAAAATGAATAATTAAATAAATATAATTTCAATAATAGCTATACATATATAGGCTCAAATTTACTAGGCTAATAAACTAATAAACTAGGAGGTGATGTCCTCTTTAAGGTGCCCGTGTCCAGTTTGGCCAAAAATTGTAAACCACTATTATGGGATCACCCCAAATGGTCTTAAAGATAATATTGGGCCCTTGGTTTCAATTTAGGAGCACCTTGCAAGCACACCTTGGTTCGTAATATTGTGAAGTCCTGGACATTCTAGGGGTTTCTTGATTGTGATAAGTGGAAGGTGAATAATGTAGCTAAGGGACAATGGAAAATGCACTACTAGATCAAGGCTAGCAACGTCTTGTCCCCACTGGGTGCAAGGAAAGAATGAGCTAAGGTAAGTGATGGGAAAGGTCATAAAATAATGACAATGGAATGTTCTACAACTATGACATGACAAGGAGTTGGAGAGTGTTTTATGGAATTATTGGATAGCAATTATCACCATGAAAATGATACTTTCTCAATATTTCTTTCAATTGATGACACTCATCACTTCTATGTCCAAGAACCGGATGATATGTGCAATGTGGAACATTGGAATCTTTATGATATATCACCAACCTATTCATAGGTGGTAATAATATGAGTCCTTTGTTTAACATTATTTGCAATTTCATTCACATTCAGGTGGTGGATGGAGAGGAAACTTGACTTTTTGTAACTTGTAAGACCTCATGTGTTTGCTACATTCACCCTTTTCTCGAATGGAAGGAGGACCCAAACTGATCCTTGCATCCTTTTCATTGTTATCAGTCAAGGGGTGCTCTCGAGGAAGAAGGGCATTTAGATCGGGAGGGGAATCAAAGATCACCATGCCATTATCGCAAAGTTGTAGATATTTCTAGGAGGGTTGTTGTTATGAGAGGGATTTTGATAACCTAATCTCATTGTATTTTCATCATTTGGTGTTTGTTCTAAGAGTTGATGAATGCAATATTAAATGGTTTTTTCACATCCTTGTTTTCTCTAAATGGTAAAACCTTTGCCATAGGTTTCTTCAAGATTGATTGGAGTATTAGTTACTTTATTATCATAAAATGGTTGATTCAATGTGTGTTTAGAAGAACTAGGTTTAGCATGTGTAGGGAACTTAGGTATGTCATTTGTTTCAGGATGTAACTAACTAAACACATCATTAGGTGGTATTGTAGGAAGGTCTTATTGTTTCATGGATGGATAAAAGGATGAATTAGCTTCAAGGTTATTATGACAGTCATTTAGGAGCTTATTCATGCTATCATCATCTTCTCCCATGATGTCATTGTGACAAGGATATGCATGAGGAGTTGAAGGAGCATGTGGAAGTTCAATGTCATTAGGACCAGTTCCAAAGGCATAGTTTGACATGTCAACTAAGGATTTTAATGATATCCAATGCTTATTAAAATACATATCCATGATGAAAGCAAACTCAAAGGTAGGAAAGTGAATGAAACAAAAAAATTGAGAATAGTAACAAAGATGTAATAAAAAAAATAGAAATGCAGAGAATGAACTAGAAATGATAGAAAATGCAGTGTAAAATGTGCAAATGATCTAAGTTGCCCAAGGTGACGAATGAGTCTAGGTCATGATTTTTTCAAAAAAAATCAAAATTTTTAAATTGATTTTATGATTTTTAGGTTTTCAGATGTAGATGCAATGTGGAAATGCAAAATTTTTATTATTTTTCAATGAAAAGAAGTGCAAAAATGTAAGCTAGATGATCTTTTCACTAATGCAAATTTAGAAAACCTAGGATGCAATTTAAACAATGTAAAATGCAATGAAATGCAAATATAAGCTAGTCCTAAGATATAAATGCACTTAAAAGTAGAAATATGATGTTCAAAAGTCAAGTTCACCAAAATAAACCCTATGTTTTTGGAATAGGAGGCTCTCTTACACTTCTAGGGTTTTGCACCTAAAAGGAGAGAGGTATCCCAAAAATATTTATGGTTCACTCAAGACTAATTCAAATATGATTGAAAGATGTCTAAATAAAATGTCCTAGATGCAAATAACTAATAAAAGAGATGGATTATTAATGCTAAACTATGAAGATGCACTTTGTTTGAAAACACATTATGATATGCAAAATGAACTAAAAATGTAAAAAAAATTAACATAAATTAATGAGACTGAAGAGGTGCACCTAGGAACTGGAATGTGATGGAGAGGAGCTCTGGAATCCTATAGAATTCAATATTGAATCCAACTAGGACACTTATGCCAAGGTACGTGACTTAGTCCTATTTTGAGGAAATTCTACCGAAATAGGTTTTAGCCAAAAGGGTACCGAGAACTGCATCAACCACTTTTCAAGCCTAGAAGTGGGACTAATTTACCACTGATGATGAATTAGTCCACCTTTATATTTTGTGGAATTCAAATATGTAATATGTAAGTCTTGGTCTATGCTTTAGCTCTTAACAGGTTTCTAGATATGAATCTGTAGAATCTGACCTGTAGGTGTTCTCGAAGCTTCTTTTAGGGTTTTGTTGACTTTTAATGACTTTGATGAATTTTTGAGAACTTTTCACACCTTTCTCTTTGAAAAATATGCACACAAGGCTTGCAAAACACATGCAAAGATGGGAAAAGGTGTTAAGGGTTAGTGAATAGAGGTTTGCCTTGATCAAACTATAGTTTGGTAATTAAACCCTTGAAAATGAAATGAAAAAAGATTGATGAATGAAAAAAATACAATGCTACAACTCACCAAACCCTTGAAGTATAAATCTAGAGATATGCAAGAAGAAGCTCTGATAGATGTATGCTTGAGAATGCCTAGAATTCTTGAATGCTTGATAATTATTTGAATGATTAGGAAAATTGAGGAGATATTAAAGAGATGAAAAATATGAGAGGAAAACCCTATATTTATACATTATTATACAAAATTTCCACAAAATATCTCATCATAGGTTGAGCGCAAGTCTTAAAAAATAATATATCACCAAAATTTTGAAATATTTTTTATTTTTGAGCCAAGTGGAACTAAGTTGCCCCAAGTGGTGACTTGGTCTCACTAGGGAAATTTAAGTGTGTGCTGAGAATTAAAGTGTATTAAATAATGTTTAACTAAATTATTCTCAAAAGTACACTTAAGTAGGGTGTGTAAGTGTATAAAGGTGCCATTTAAGCATAAGAAAGGGTTAAATTATTGATGACAAGCCTCAAAAAGTGTGAAAGTTTGTTGCAACACTTTACAACACTTTGAAATAAGGCTTGGTAAGTGATACAAATTGGTTATTTAAGTAAATTATATTAAAAATATCCTAGAAAAGTGTCAAAGTGGGTTACAACACTTCACAACACTTTTACAAGGAATCATAAAGTACCTATTTGTTAGTATGTGGTGACTGATCATGCTATATTGTACACCCCTCATGTATCCTCACCGAAGTCCAATTTTTTTTGGGAGTGGTAGCCCCCGAGAATTTTTTTTACCATTTTTTTCTTTTCATCATAGAAAAAAAATTTTACTTTGTAAAACCCTAAAATCATTGGATGGTTGCAGTTTTGTGGATGTAGCCCAGATTGGGTGAACCACATTAAATTCTCTATGTTGTCTTGTTTCTACTATATTTTTTTGTATTTTATTTCTCTATTTTATTGATCAAATCTAAATTTAACTATTAGATATTTTATTTATAACCCTAACAAGTGGTATCAGAGTGGGTTGTTTTCAGTTATCCTTTGTAGGAAGGTCTCATAGTTGAGTGGGACTCTCAAAATTAAATGGGAGCAATTGAGGATGAGGGTAAATTGAAGGTTGATAAAATCAATGGGAAGAACTATCAGTTATGGAATATGTTGATCTAGTATTATCTCTATCAAAAGGATTTATGTAGGCCATTGAAAGGAATAGGAAAGAAATTGACAACAATGAGTGATAAGGAATGAAATATTTTGGACAGAAAGGCACTAGGAGCTATTCATTTATGCCTAACACAATTGGTAGAATTCAATATTACAACATCAAAGATAAATTAAGAGTTGATGGAAACCCTAGTGAAGTTATATGAAAATGCAATAGCAAATAGAATGACTATTTGGGCCATTTGTTATTATAGAAATGGTGAAGGGTGGGTTGGTTACCAATCATTTAAATGAGTTTAGTATGGTTGCCATTCAGTTAAATGAAGTTATCTTGGCATGACCAACTTCAAATAGGGTATTTCTTTGGAAGCATTTATTTAATATGAAAATGGTAGAAGGCGGGTTAGTTGCCAATCATTTAAATGAGTTTAGTATGGTTACCAGTCAATTAAATTTTGTAAATGTAAACGTTGATGAAGAAGTTAGGGCTCTTTTGATTATGCATTCTTTTCCAGAAAGCTACAATAGCTTGGTAATGGTTGTTAGCAATTCTATTTCTGGTTTGAATACATTGAAATTTGATGATGTTGTTGGTGTTAGTTTAAATGAGGAAATTTGTAGAAATAGCTCAGGTGGAACATCCACATCAGGCAATGTTTTGAATGCTGAAAGCAGGGGAAAAAAAAGGAGAGAGGAAACAATTCTAGAAGTTGTGGGAAGTCACAAGGAAAATCAAAGGACAAGAGGTCCCAATCTAGAGGTAAGAGGGATTGTTGGTACTATGGTAAGCCAGGTCATTTATAGAAATATTGTTGGTCTTGAAAAAATAAAGGAAACAAAAAGGAAGGAAATAAAGAGGAAAATGTGGTATATAATAAATCTGATGAGGATGCTTTGATTATTTCCCTTGATAATGCTAATGATTTTTGGGTGTTAGATTTAGGGGCTTCATTTCATGCTATGCCCCATATAAGTTATTTTATTGATTATCTCCAAGGGGATTTTGGGTTATTTAATTTGGGAGATAATGAACATTGGCAGATTGTTGGAAAGGGAAGAATCAAGACTAAGTTATAGAATGGGAGTTATTGGCTACTACATGAGGTAAGGAAGGTTCCAAATTTGAAAAGAAATTTAATTTTAGTAGGGAAACTAGATGATGAGGGTTGTATTGTTACATTTAGTAATAAAAATAGGAAGGTTACAAAAGGTGCCCCAGTGGTAGCAAAAGGTGTGAAAGTAGGCACCATATATCTTTGTATAGGTCATACTATTCCTTCTACTTTAGCTATTGCAAATAAAAATCAATGTTTAGGAATAGTTGTAGTTTAGCAAGCAAAAAATCATACAGTTGCTATGGATTCTGAATCAACACTATGGCATAATAGACTTGGGCATATGAGTGCAAAAGGTATGAAATTACTTCATTCAAAGAATGTTTTACCAAGTCTAAAATGTGTTAATATGGATTTCTATGAAATTTTTGTGTATGGAAAACAAAAGAGAGTTGGTTTTCTCAAGGATGGAAAGCAAAGCAAAGATGAGAAATTGGAGCTTGTGCATATAGATGTATGGAGACCAGCTCAAGTATCTTCTCTCAGTGGCTCTTGGTACTATGCCACTTTTATTGATGATGCAACAAGGAAGGTATGGATTTATTTCCTTAGGTAGAAATATGATGTATTTGACAATTTTAAGAAATTGAGAAGCTTGGTTGAGAATGAGATAGGTAAAAACTTAAAATGTCTCAGATTTGATAATGGTGGTGAGTATTACAGCAAAAAGTTTGAAGAATTTTGTTCCTCTAATGTTATTCATAGGTAGAAAATAGTTCCAAGGATTCAACAAGAAAATGGAGTGGTTGAGTGCATGAATAGAACAATAATGGAGCATGCACAAACTATGAGATTGCATGTTGGGTTGCCTTTAAACATGTGGGTGGAGGTTGTAAACATTAATGTTTATTTAATCAATAGAGTTCTCTCTAATCCTTTGGGTTGTGGTATTCTAGATGAATCATATAGGTAAGAAGGCGATTTATTCTTTTTTCAATACCTTTGGTTGTGAAGCATTTGCACATGTAGATTCTAAAAATAGAAAAAATTGGGTTTTGAAAATCAAAATTTTTTGAGTAGCAGGGATGTCATATTTAAAGAGAAAGTGTTGTACAAAGATTAGTTGTAGCAACATGAGAAGAAAAAAAAAATTATGTAGTGCTAGATGATACACCAAACAATAATGTTCTAGTGGTTCCTCATGCTCCACAACAATAGAAACAACAAATACCACAAAATCTAGTGAATGTTAGATGATTTTCAAGGATAAGTGGACCTCCAGAAAGATTTTCTCCCTCTTTGTATTCTATTTTATTAACTGATGTTGGTGAACCAGAATGTTATTGATGAGCCCAAAATATGCTCACAATTTGTATATCTTGGTGTACTTTTACTACCCTCATTTCTATTGTTTATGGTTGTTTAAACTCTTTAAGAAACCTTTTATTGGGGGATATCCTATAGCAATGCACTTTCATGATTCCTGCAACCTATCATGTTAACATGTCTATATTTATTACCCCGTTTGACTCCCTAAATGACTGGTATATCGCATATAGATTTTGAATGATGAAATAGATTTAAATATGTGATTAATGAATGGATATTGTGTATGTGCCAGGCACCTTTTCTTTCACATATGTTACCTTGTGGTTCGTAAGTTGTTGAAGAAAATATGATTGAGTCAAGCGCAACAGATCTTGTCCTTGTAGTAAAGTCCAATTCCTGCATGACTTCGAGGAAGCTCTAGCAAAGACTCTTTGACTAAAACTAATGGGAAGGATTTTCAATGTTAGTCAATCTGGAAAGAGTGGAGTGCTAGATTCTCTCTGGATCGGGTTGAACGGATAAGCTCATTTGTGAAGTTTGTTCCTCAATTTTAGGGTACATTTCATATCCACGTCTTTCTCTGTTAGGGTTTGTTATTTTCCTGATTCAAATAAGTGCTCCTCCTGCATGAGTAAGCAAGGATGGAAGCATAGTGATAGGAAGGATATCATGTAAGAGTTAGTATGATAATAGAAAGCAGAATCTGTATGACAAGAGACAGATTTTGTTGTTAGTTTTCATACGAACAGAACAATGTATACCATTCTGAGTTTATGAATAAAGTTTGATGAGGTTCTGAGTTCAGCACTTGCGTAATTAGTTGATGCTTGCTAAGGGGGCCCACTTAGTAAGTATCAGTAGTTAGTTAGTTAGTTGTTTCTTTTCTGTTGATCATCAGTTTGATTTCATCTTTGAAGTTTATGTGCAAACTCAGTCTTATATTGTTCCTGTAGCATCGTGAATCCATCCCTGTGTCTATTCCTACAGCATAAGGCCAATTCATAATTTTTTTATCAATCATAGCTATTATGATTTCTGCTTTGGTTAAATTATAGTTGGGTTAAGAGAACATTGCATTACCTTCCTGTAGCATAGGTAGAATCTCTTTTTAGGTATTTCTTTTTTGTTAAGTTGTGACTAAAGCTAGTTCTTGGTGCACATATAGTGATGCTCTATTCAAAGTATACATTCCCTAGTTTGACAAGTAAATGAACATCCATGGAGAGATATTAGTCACTTGCTGGAATGTCCAATTCCTAGGATAGGTTTTTTAGTGATTTTCATATCCTTTTGTGAGCGTGACCATTTTTGGCGTCGTTGCCTGAGATGGTGTCAAGCTAAGAACCTGTCAGAAGTCATTTTTAGCTTTAGTTTAGTTTGTTAATCAAGAATTTTTTTAAATCCTTCAAAATCACCATACATTCTATTGCATGCATAGAAGAAGAGACATGCTAGGAAGGTTCCTCCCTAAAAACCTATTTGTTGAACAACCATTTGACCCAGAGCCTGGCGAAGAACCTGAGGAAAATCCATTTGCTATGATACTCCAGCAAGAAAATATGGTAGATAATCCACCTAATCCACCTCCTACTTTTGAGTTTCCCATTGCTGCCCAACAAGATACTGATAACCTTAAAAATATTCCTTCTTCATTACTTCCCAAGTTCTATGGCCTAGTTACGGAGGACCTAGAAACTTTCCTATTTGAGTTTGATAGCCTCTGTCGTAGTTATGACTACACTATAGATGCTCATAAACTGAAATTGTTTCCTGCTACCTTGAAGGAGGGAGCTCTCAGATAGTTTATGAGTTTGGGAAGGAATGTTGTTGATAGTTGGGTAGTCATGGAAACAAATTTTCTTGAGAAGTACAAGGGATATTGTAAGAGTGGTATTAAAGGTGATGATATATTCAGAATTCAATAGAAGGAGGATGAAAGTCTAGACGATTATATCTCAAGATTCTTGTTTTCCCTGAAAAAATTCAAACCATACTCTCAACGAAGAATCTCATAAACTACTTTTTCTAAGGGGAATCAGTGATGCCTATATAGATGCCCTGGACCTGATGGGAGGAGGCGATATAACCCAAGCATCTTGGGATGATATCAAGTAGATATGTCTCAATTACTCCTGAATAAATGTGAAGAAGGGTAGAGGTCATTAAGCTATAGTGGGCAAGTCTTCTTCCAGCGGAGTTTCCCGAATGGAGATCACAAATTTGCAATCTGATTTCAAGCAGGACATCACAAACAACATGGCTACACAGTTGGATACCATGAAAGCTCACAAGAAACATGCAGAGGCTGAGGCAATCCTGGCCGAGTTCTATTCACATTGTAGATAGAAGAAACATGACTGCAGATGCAAGATGGTGGCTAACATGGAGGCTAAATAGTTACCTACTGATTTTAAGATGATAGAAGGTGATGATGACCAAGTCTTCTTTGTTGCACACAGGATACCATGGGCTCCAAGACAAGGTATGCCTCAAAATCAATTGACTTTTGGTAATCCTTACTCTAATTATAATAACCAATGGCAACCTATATATGGCCCATCTCCACCTTGGAATGCTCCTCAACCATACTAGCCTAGCTATCAGAGCCCTCAATGGTAACCCCCTCAAGGAGGTTGGTAGCAACCATAAGGACAATGGACTCCACCTCTAGGTAACTGGCAATAGAACCCTCAATGGAGAAGCCCTCAGCAACAGAAAAACCAACCCCCTAGATTCCTGCAGTCTTAGCAGCCACAACCTTCTGCTCTTATGCCTCCTCCTGCAGCACCTGCAACAAATACTGGCCATCCAAAATAAATGCCTATGCCTGCTCAACCATTGCCAAATCCTAATAATAAGCAATAGCAGCAACAACAACAACCTATGTATTCTGTAGAAATCAACCAGTATCCAGCCTATGCCCTGGATATCAATAATATCCATCTTAGGTCTAGAACCACTCTCACTGCTCCACAGCCATCTATAATTACAAAGATTCCAAATTCTGCCACTAAACAACCTGTTGATTATGCAGAAGATATACCTATACCAGCTACTGCCTCTAAGGAACCTATCCTGCAGCCTCAGGCTACACCACCTTTTCCTCAGAGATTACAAATGAGTACACCCAAGACCATTGAAGAGCCTACTTTTGATATTCTAGAGTAGTTGAAGAATGTACAAGTTCAAATTCCTATTTTTCAAGCTATTAAAGATGTTCTAGTCTATGGAAAAGCTATTAAAGAAGCCTGTCTAAAGAAACAAGGAAGAAAGAAAAAAGATCCCCAAACTATCCATGTTTTAGGACAAATAGCTGATATTATGTTGGGGAAAGTTGTCATTCCAAAATATACTGATCCTAGAAGTCCTGTAGTCAAAATAAATATTAATAGTCAAGTAGTAAGAAATATTTTGGTTGACCTTGGTGTAGCCATTAATGTGATGACCAAGCACACTATGGAGAGTTTAAGAATCCCAAACATTCAGTCTACACTAACTGTCCTACAGCTTGCTGACAATTCCACGGTTACACCTGATGGAGTGATTGAAGATGTTATTGTCACCCTTGAATCTTGGGAATACCTTGCTGATTTCACCATATTGTCCACTAAGGCTAGCTCAGGAGGATATCCTATTATCCTAGGTAGACACTGGTTAGCTACAGTTGATACCCTTATAGGATGTCATTCAGGGGACATGACAATTTTTGATAGTCAGTCAAGGAAGAAATTGGCTTTATACCCACTTGCACAACCTCTGCCAAATTTGTCCCAATCAATTTGGCCAAATCTAGGAGAGGAAACTGAAGAAGTCAATTCATTGGCTTAGTTAATGATGCTACAAACTGATCCATTTTCCCAGCTTCAGAGTGAAGATAACCTGCTTGTACACATTCTAAAGTTTAGTTCTGGTTTGAATAGCCCATTTGTTTTGGACAACCGTCCTCAGCAATGCTTCCTGCAACAACTGAATCCTGAAATCCATCATGATTTGCTATTATGTGATATACGCGCACCACTTGTATTAGAAACCTCAATAAGTGATCTCACCAAATAGATAGAAGTATCTCCAGGTTGCTATCTACATATTAATAATAAGTTGCTTCTATCTCAACAAACTTCCCTAGCCTCAATCCTGCAAGCCCACCGCAGAGCTTTTGCATTGGACTATGGGGATATGAAGGGTTTAGACCCAAAACTCTATACACATTGCATATATATCAACAATGACTTCAAACCTATCAGGCAGCCCCAAAGAAGAATTAATCCAGCTTTGAGAGAAATTGTAAAAGAAAAATTGCAGAAAATGTTAACAACTGGCTTTATCTACATAATCTCCGATAGTCAGTGGATTTCCCTATTGGTTATTTTTCCTAAGAAAGGAGGAAAATGGAGGGTATGTGTGGATTACAGAGAGCTCAATTTTGCAACAAAGAAAGATTACTTTCCTCTTCCATTCATTGATCAAGTTTTGGATAATTTAGTTGGAAAGAAATTCATCTCATTCTTGGATGGCTTCAGTGGATACAATCAAATCAAGATTTTTCCTAAGGATCAGGAGAAGACTACTTTTACATGCCCTTGGGGAATGTTTTCCTATTCATTTTATCCTTGTGGTCTTTGTAATGCTCCTGCAACTTTCCAGAGGGTAGTCATAAGTATCTTCTCAGACATCTCATATGATTGCATGGAAATATACATGGATGACTTTACTGTTTATGGTACGACATTTGAGGAAGCTCAAGCAAACTTGGAGAAAGTACTATAGAGATGTGAAGATCATAACCTATCACTGAATAGTCAAAAGTGTTTCATGATGATGCAGGAGGGAATAGTGCTTGGTCACTATATTTCTGCTGTAGGAATTCAGGTTGATCATGCTAAGATTGAGGTCATCTCTAAGTTACCCTGTCCTACTAAACAGAAGGAGGTACAAAGCTTTCTAGGCTATGTTGGCTACTATAGAATATTCATCAAGGACTTCAGCAATATAGCAGGCCCCTTATATAGTCTGCTGAAGAAAGATGCAGAGTTTTTTTGGACAGAGGAATGTGAAAAAGCATTTCTTGACTTGAAAGTCGCCCTTACATAGGAACCTATTCTGAAAGGACCTGATTGGTCACTTCCATTTCATATTCATATTGATGCATTAGATTATGCAATTGGAGTAGTGTTAGGATAGAAGGATGGTTCGACAGAACATGCACTCTACTACATAAGCAAAAAC
>VDFB02188589.1:0-32936 GCA_007258455.2 Sequoia sempervirens
TTTTCTGTCTCTATGTAAAATGATGGAGAATGGTAATTAAGCCACAACCTCCATATGATTTTTATGTAGAAAACATCAAAACCCTTGATAATAATTGTGTCATCTTACAAAATCAACTCAAGAAACCTTCTTTCATGGTATTTCACAGACTTGTTGAAATCCATTATTTTGCCATTTGGCTCACCAAATAAGGGACTTCCAATACAACCTCCTATTCATGCTTCCTTGAGGCTTAAAATAAATCCATCATATTTCTTTGATAATGAACCTTGCATTTTGTAGTGCCTTTATGGTTGCCATTTTTCCCTGAATATTCTCCATACTTGTAAAAATTCATCTAGGTATTCTCCATTCCTTGAGAAAACTTAAGTTTTTTTAGAAACCTTAACCCATATTCTACAAAACTGGGTGTCATTTCTTTTATAGTCGTGATTGATCTGTTCTTTGTATCATTACATTTATAATTAATCAGCTCTCATGACTTATGCCTTTAGACTGTTCTATTGTCCTAAATTTGCACCTTCACTAGTAGCTTTTATCATGCACACATATGCCTTCTATATGCTTGTTTCATTCTGATTGGCATAATGTATTTCTTTATGATGATGATGCTAAAGTTGTATTGTTTCATTCTAGTCTTTTGTAGACTGTAAATATGACTTTAAGTTATAAGGAACAATTTAATGCTTGAGTGCTATGTATCTTTTCTTCAGTGTAAAGGGCTCAATACCTTATTGTAATGCAAAAGTAAATGCAAGGTAAAGCTGAAACTGAGATAACAAATGCAATTGATGTTTCTGCAACATGTTTCCTTTTATATTGTTCTTATGAATGATGAGCAAGAGGATGTTTTGCTCAATCTATTTTCATCATAATGAATTGAAAGGTTGCTCTTATGGATTTCTCTTATTAGAGTAGTCCTTTCTTGATGACTATTCTAAATATTTGATGACTCTTATGTATTGATGATACATTGAAACGTTGCTTATGTTATTGTTATGAGTTGGGCTCAACCCTCATGGGAGCCACATTTCTCATCACTCATAACAATATTTGTCAATTGAAATGATCTGATTATACATGTTCCTGCACACTAAACAAACAAATTAGCAAAATAATTGAAGTTGAAAGCTTCCATTAAACTTTGTACCTTCTGATCATATCATTTTCATTTGTTCAAATCATTTGATGAATGCCTAATTGAGTGTGTATTACATTTCTATTGGTAATGCAGACATGAGGTAGGATGTGATTTTTCATTGCTCTAACACCACCTTATTACAATCTTGTAGATGCATTTGGAGCTCAAAGTTGTTGCAACTTGGAGATACAACAACTATAGACTTTAAGTGTAGCGACAATTCGTCATTCCAGGCAATGACGAATCATCTTCTCTTATGCCTATATTATCTTCAGTTGTATCCTACACATTTCTTTCTCGTATTCATTATTTGATTATGGAAATCAAATTAGGCTACTCCTGCAGCTTGTGCGGGACTTCAGTTTTTACAACATGAATCAAAATAGCATTATTATGCAAACTTATGAGTTCCTTTGTTACAAACATTTGCATAATAACACTTGAAATTCACAAGTAATCAAAACTTGGAATGTAATGAATACTTAAGCAAAAATAAATTGTACCTTCCTGTGATGAATGCAATTTAGCTCTACCTATTTTGAGTTGTAGCTAAAAATAGGTAACAATAACTTCCAAGGAATGACTATTAATGTTGAAAGAATCCATAATGCTTAGTTAGTGGGGTCATATCCCCAATCAACTAAATGTTGATGCCACATATGAGGGGAAAATGTGATGACACCACCTCAACTTCTTCATGGTTACTACACAAAAAATAATTAGAAGGCCAAATGACACAACAAATTGTGGAAAGTAAGAAACCAAAAATAATAGCATCTTGTGAACAGAGAATTTCCAAACCTAAAAACTATAGCTAACTATCCTAAAAAATGTGTCTAGGGGAGTTCATTAGACATCAAATATTCTAAGAGACACAATTCATAAAGGACTATCGAGAGTCATCTCCTTGTAATCCAGTTCATCAAGACCAAAATAACTATTCTACAAAAGAGATTCATTTGAATCAAAACTTCCTATCAAGAAGATAAGTCGGACAAGTCACCTTTTCTCTAACATATAGTCTCCCTCTTCCAAATTCCATAGTGAGCTATAGGGCCTCCACTACCCAATTGTAGGAGGGACAGCATGTCAACTTGTGTCAACTAGTGACTAAGACAACTTTTTCCTCAACAAAAATCTCCATATGATGAAAGAGATTAGATTTTCCTAAATTGAAAAGTTCTAAAACATTTTAAAATTTCATTTATAGACATAATATATATTAAAATTTTAATATCTTTATATTTAAAAAATAAATAAATATCAAATTTAAATAATATAAATCATTATCTTTAATTATATTTATTCATTTATTTCTAATAAATATATTATATTAGGTATAAACTTAAGGAGAAAGTTTTCACAAAATGTAGTGTTCAAAAGAAATTCACATTCCTTCATACTATAGATTTAGAAAATAAAATTAAAATTAAAAACAACAATAAATAATACATTTTGGATATATTGGACAAAACCTAATACTTCGATTTATTTATTGACAAACCTTAAATCAATCATTTATTTTCAACTTTATTTGTATTTATTTTCCTCTTTATTTGTTTAAAGGATAAGCATCCAGTGGCATTGTAATTATTTATTATGTTTATATATATATTTAGATTCAAAGGGACATACGCTGGTTTTGTGCATTAAAATTTAATTCTATATGTAGATTTATTAAACAAAATCTTTATATACAATACTCTTTATTGTATATACTTTTTCTCTTCAAAGTTTTTAAAGAGTCTTATTAAGATTTTTGAAATATATATATATATATATGAATTATATTTGAATGATAAATTTATTATGTCAATTCCTTGACATGTTCAAGAGTACATTCATATAGTTCTATTCATAAACAATAATTACATTGTATTTTATAATACAATTGAGGCATTACAGTTTCATAACTATCAATTTCTTCACTATGAGCAAGCTCCACCATATACCCGCTCCAAGTTTAATAGCAATACCAATGGGAGTGGGATTTCACCACCCAACCATTATGACACCATCAAACCATGCTAGGTTCTTATCATCCCTTGAGAAAGGAGATCCATACAAGTATGTTGAGAAAACATAACACAATAATCCAAGCGACAAGAAACAAATATAAAACAAATCCACCACAATTTACACATGACCCAACCCTCTTTGCTTACCTTTTTTCACACAACACCCACACATGTAAATATGGTTATTCAAAAAGACAAAGACAAAAAAACTTGTAATAAAATAGCTTAGCTCTCCCTTTGGATCTTGTTGGAGTAAATAATTCTTTATTTTATCCTCCATACTCTTTTTCTTCATTTTCCATCCATACCTCCAAGTTGTAATTAATATATTTTCTCACTCCAGAAATTCCTTCTCCAAAACAAAGATCATCTTAAGTTCACTCCCATTTCCTCCACTTTCTCTCATAAAAACTCAAAGTATGAGAACTATAAAAAAAATAAAAAATGAATCCCTTTATCCTTCCTCTTGAATTCTCCCAAGATTTTTCTAAACATTCATCTCTCTCTATCCCTTCCTTCAACCCCACCCCCACCACCACCACCCCTCCTCCCCATCCCCTAAAAATGCAAGAATGAAAACATTTCTTGTCAAAATCCACAAGAGTGGCTTATATGAAGGATTCCATGTATTCCAATAGATGAGGACACATGGCATATGCATATTCTACATCAACACCTTACAAATAATAAATGTTAATCACACCTCCCCATGTGCACCCACATGGCTAGGTATGATTGAATGGAGTGTGGAGCACTCCTCATTCACTCCACAACATTGGGAAGAGAGATATGAAGTGGACTACCAAGTCCACACTCATCCCTTACATGCCAAATTGGAATGCCTTTCCCAAGGAGTTAGGTGGAGCACAAAATCCACCCAACACTCCATATGCATAAGAAAAAGGTCAACTATACCCTAGGTACTTCCCTAAGGAGGTTTTTTAACACTTTTAAAATCCCACTTGAAATGCAACTATAGGTTTGCACTCCAAAGGGGGGGAGCACACATTTTGGACCAAAAAAGGTTGATTAAAAGGACTTTCCCATTTAAATGTCCACTCACTATTTATCACCAGGAAAAAACACATGAGCACTTTCGCATTGAAATAATCCCTCAAAATAAAATATAGATGGGTTAAGAACAACTAGGTTTACAATAGGGGTCTTAGTCCATGTAAGTCTAAGATGATTGATACACAATCAAAACTCATTGATTTACATTATGAACTAGGATGGAAATTGGGATTCCTAATCCCCCCCCCTTTCTCTCATAAGTAATTGCACCTGCATTCTCATTGTAAACATCAATATGTACATGGAGTATATAGCCAAACCAATATAATCAAAATTATCATTATTTATGTGCAATAAATAAACTAAACCACTTACATAATAATCACATTTTCATTCATCATAAATTTATGCTAATCACAATCAATAATATCACCTTAAATAATCTTAGCACCACCATCACTTAGAGTTGTTTGATATTACATAATTACCAATTTCTAAGAGTCGTCTTGAAGATCCCATTAGTTATAACCTAATGATGGATAATTTTATTGTCAGGGAATGTAAGCATATTGATGCAGTTTCAATAGTTGACTAGACAATTATAATAACACAAATATTCATCCAAATTCCTTATCCCAAAAATAATTTCTATCATTTATAACTCACTAATTAAGCCTTATCTATCACTTGTTACATAGTCACATTCTAAATCCTAATAATACATGATTGTTAGAAACCAAGATCGATACAAACCAAAGCTACATAAGAGAAAAGCCAGAAAAAGCAAAGCTATTGCAAAAAGATGTGCAAATAATATTATTCAGGAATTCATAATTACATGAGATGATTTGCTTTATAAAAGAAAAGTATGCATAACCCTAATCTTATCTTGAGCAACAAGATAGATCAACAAGAATAAGGATGAGAATAATTAACCTAGAATTAAAATATTACCTAAGTAAAGTTATGCAAGTGTAATTAAATACCCACACTAACACCCCCTAAGTTAACTTAGGAAACTAAAAAATCTGCACCTAAAAACTAAGATGAATGGAAGAAAGCATGAATGGGTCCCGACAACAAGGCTGATTAGGTGCCCATGTACAAATGCAATAATGAGGTAAAGAAGGAAAACCCATGGGACAAAAACCCCCTACAATGAGATGGCTTAAAGAAGCAAAGAAGAACACTATGGAGTAACATTGGAACGCAATCTGAAAAGCAAGGAAAGATACTTTTGTCTACAAGAAACCAAAGTTGAATCATAATAATGCGACAAAGAATCTTGATCCATGAATCGGAAACTAATTCTGGAACAACCTAGAATCCGTGAAGCAAGTAAAGATGAAATGATGACAAAATCTAAACCGTGTATCACTCGATGCTGATGCCAAACGAGACAAAAATCTTCCATGGGAACAAGTACCATAAAGACTCTGGAACATTTACCATAAAAACATGGCCCTCAAACTGAGATGGATCAATAGAATCATTAACCATAGGCTCTCAATCTAAAGTGTGAGTGATGTGAATCGATATGTGTCAAGCTAAGACAAGATGTGGCCAAAATAAACTAAGAAACTAGAATATAACCCATGTGAGCTATCATCAAATCAAGATGGAGAGAGATCAAAGTGCATGCACACTCTAATCAAATTATTATGCAAGAAACCCCCGATGGAACTTTATCTTTCATTCATTACAATAGCCAACAATTGTAAAGGAGAGAATGCTAAAAAGCATAAAAAAAATTAAAAATAGACCTCAGATCTATGTAGAGGGTAAACTGACTTTCAATGCACCGCAAGAATGGCAAAAATGAATAAGCAAGTCAAAAGATGTCTCCTGGAGTGAAAATTGCAACATCTGACTTCTGAGGCTGAAAAAGGCATCAAAAAAGAAAAACCAAAAAATCACACCTACACCATTGGCGACCACGGGCTTCAGCCCCTTCTTTGACCCACGACTTACAAATGCAAGATGAGAAGATTAAGAGATCACATGCAACTCCCACAATTACCTAGAACTAATGAGATCATTGATTATAAGAAGTATGACTATAATTTTTCAAATATCAAGGGATTACAATTCTTTTGATTATCTAAAAGCAACCCAGTATTATAAAAATGGTCAAGTATTTACAAAGAGTGAGGAGATTTCAAGGTCAAATTGGGAAAAGGGGGCTAAATCCTTGATGAGAATTCTAAAACTAGATCTGGCCCATGTCTAAAGATTTTAAAATATAAAGGCTTAGGATAGTGAAGTGATGAGAGATACCTCACTTGACGAAGATAAATTAGAAAAGGAATACTTTTTGAATAAAGAGATGTTGCAATAGAAAGCCATAGTTGAGACAAAAAAAGAAAAGAAAAATAGAGTAACAATTGTCACCTTGGGAGGGACTACCACTAGTAAATAAAAATTTCAATCTAGGAGGATTATGATGATGAAGAGGAGAATTATCTAACAGAGGATAAGTATGATCTTATTAGTAGAAAGACCATAAGAGAAGAGCAAGGAAAGGAGGATTCTTAAGAAATAAGCATAATAATTAAAATACTTAGCAAACATAAAGGAAGAAAACATATTAGATAGACTAAAAAAAATTTCCAAGTATTAGAATAGACACAATGAATCCAACAAGAAAGGATAGCAAAAGAATGGGATAAATTCCCCAAGGAAATGGAAGAAGAGTCATATCTTTATAGAATTTAAATTTAATTATAAATTGATGAAAAATGTATTAACAGACTTGGGAACAAATGTTAACATTATGCCTAAAAGAACTTGGGAGGAGGTCAAGATACCATATCTACATGATACTCCCTATGATACAATAGTAACTTATGGGAAATCTAGTAAAGTTATTAGTACTTGGATAAATATATAAATCAACCTCCTAGGCATAAAAGGAAAATATATTTTGAGGTGATTTATAAATATTTAGAGGGCTATATTTAGTAAGGAAGCTACCTAAGATTGATATAAATGGAGATACCAACTCAGAGGGTGAAATTCTAGTCAAGAGTGGTGATTACACCGCTGATCTCAAGGATACAAAATTGGATGAATTAAAGGGAGCAACAAGGAAGTCCCCAAGCACGAGGAAAATACAAAATAGGATTCTAGAAAGAACCACAAATGAAGAAATTCCATCATAGATTATAATCAAGGGAGAATTTGGTATAATGATTCATTAAAAAGTAGTAGAAGACACTACAAAGATGTCTATAGTAGATATGGAGAAAAAGAGAGCACTAAAAAGTAAAAAAACTACTATACATGAATAGACTACACTACATAAAGAAGATGGTACTAAGTATAAATAATTTTGAGAAGAAAGTAGTGGGAGATGCAACAAAAATTTCCAAAGTAAATATGAAGATTAAAGACAATAGCACAAATATAGAATACCTACCATAGAAGGCAAGATACATATGGAAAATGATAAAGGGGATGGAGAAATAAGGTGGGATACCACAAAGTGGTTTATTTAGTTAAGGAATAAATATGGATGACCTAGTAATCAAGATTTGTATTTTAAGGAGACACCAATGAAAATTAGAAGGGAGTTGATGGAAAGGAATTTATGAGGTTATCTCAAGAATGAGATAATGATTTACACTTAGGGAGAATTTTGGTAGAAGATATGATTAAATACAATCCCCAATTATACCACAAAGGGTTTTTGGTGAGTAAATGAAATCTTCACTTAAATTTCAAATGGTTTTTGGCACTATAGAAGAAGAGTTCCACATCCTACAAAGATAGAGAAGAATATCATACAATATTGAACGCTATACGAATGGGCCTTGAATTACCACATATGAGCATTACAAATTTAATTTAAGGACATAAGAGCTTGGGAAAAATCACACAACCTCCACAAATCTCATTTAGATGCATATATGGGTCATATAGCCCTTAAATAGACCTAAAAATGCCTAAACATCCCTAAATAAGTTATAATAAGGATAAATATCATAAATTGGAAGATAAATTCATGGGAAAAGGATAATTAAGAGTATTTATGAAATCTTATAAGGAAAAGGGAAGAGGAAAAGTAATTAAATGGCTATATAAGGAAGGGAAAGTGGGAGAGAAGAATATGAAATAGATATGAGTGAGAGATAAGGATATGGATGAGCAAGAGGACATAGACGAGAAATAGAAAGATATATAAGAGAATGAGAAGAGTATATATATGAGTAAGATATATATAAGGCATATATAGTGATAATATATATAAGGGTGAGATATGTGTATAAATGGTGAATTAATGAGTTTATTTTATTGGAATCTACAACACTATGCATTAACCTACCACACTTATATATAATTATTGTACAAGTTTCAATTCTCTTCTTATCCTCTTTACATTGGATATAAATGCAATATTGAAGAGATAAAACATAGATCTTTGGTTTGTGCACCCTTCTTTCGCTAATAGGTTTCCTAGGGGGAGTATCTAGTCGGCACTACCAAAAATTATTCTCCAAATATTGATAATAATAACATGTATTGGAAAGGTTCAAATAGAGGACACAATGAGTGTACTTTATTTGGTCAATCTATTTAGCAATAATCTCCTTTAAATAGTTGGACAAGACTACTTCAATACAGACCCTCTTCTAGGGTTGAGCTAAGAAGAACTTGTCAAGTTCAACAAAAAGCTGGCATTACCTAGGGAAGAGGTTATCTTAGTCAAGAAATTATTGCACAACAAAGGAAACCTAGGAAACTCCACCTAGACAAGGACATAGATATATTTTTCATCAAAAATCATGAAGTATTTAGTCTAAGGTGTGAAGAATAACAAAGATGCACAAAAAAATTAAGGATCATACTTGAGAATAACCTCGGCATGGTAATTTATTTCATATTTTTTTACAAGACATCAATACAAATATCATACAAGACTTGAGCCTTTTCCACTCCTTATTTGAACATGCTTTTAGGGGGGGCCTTCTAACAAAATACCTTATCAAATTAGTTTTTTCTACATAGTGACATGTGTTGATGACTAGAGTTATAGGTCCCAAATCCCTAAATTTGAGTCATTTCCAAAATGCTAAGGGTGACAAATATATAAAAAATACTACACACTTATGATCAAGTTTTGGGAAATTACTTAGACCAATTTTTTAGATGGGTAGGACGTGCTTCAATTTTGGATCTACTAGACCAAGGGGGATTTCTTAAGATACTAAATTAGGTGAAATTATAGGGAATGAACAATTTCCTTGTCATGGAAATCATATCAATTACATAGTATGCCCCTATTTTAATTATCACTACATACTTATATGTTGCTTTGATCATGCAAGGTCATACACCTTTAATAAAATAGATGTATGCTTACCATGAGAAGTGTTTGAGGATATGGATATAAAAAATCCTATTGTTGTTGTATAATTTTGCACATGGAAGTTGAGAATAATTTAGAATAACACAAATTGAAAATGATAATAATGCTTAGTTTGTTCTTATATGTTGAAGTGATGGAATGTGGAGAAAAAAATAAGTGAAGCCTATATCTAGTTGCGAACAAAGTTATTGAATTGATTCAAAAGATGTAAAAATAGAAACCGATAGTGACACCTTAATGAAGATCTTGTAAAATACTACATTGTTTAGAATACATGATAAAAATAGGTTATACACATACATTCAAAAAGATATATAGAATTGTACACCATTAAATGATAAATGCTTTGTAATCCTTGAGTAAAAATGAAAATGCCTTTTATTATTCCAAAAATTTACCTTGCAATTTTTTTCTAAATATTTCACAATGCTCTAGTTTATCAACTAATCATAAATACATCCATAAATGAACGTAATATACTAGGATATTGTAACATGATCAACTAGATTTCTACCATTAAACCAAAAATTGACATTATGAATATTAATATTTATGACACAAATTCCATAGCTAATTCCATTAAGCACCTTTATGTTCATAAATCACCGATAATCTGAAATAAAAGAGTATTCATTTCCAAATGTCAATAGTTACATACAAGTTTGACTTGGAATTCAATGCCTCAAAGTCAATTCGCAATTGCATAGTTTTCTTTCTATCACATCAATATATTCTTTACATTAATGATACATTACATATAGAATTCAGATATGATTCCTTATGACAACTTGCCTTCACTGGTGGATGAGAACATGATTGAGGTGCTTTTCCACCCAACCACAAAGTGTTGCATCCCCATAATTCTTTAGTCAGTCAAAGAATACCCAACCCTACACAGAACACTTAGCAAGAGATACAGTTTGCAAGGTGGAATTTGTGTGTGCCTAACTACATGCATTTCTATCTATTTTGTTAGAATATGAAAGTTCCATGTTAGGTAAACAAATACATCAAAGAGAGGATAAATAAATTAGTTTTTTCCATATATACATATATAAAATTGACTACAAATCTTGGACAAGCTCGTGTTGTATAAAATGCAACTCTGGTTAGATTTGGAAAAGAAAATCTACACTCTTTGGCACACATTCTCGGAAGAAAAGCTTATCTCTCCCTTTAGACCATCTATTAGCAACATATTCTAGTGTTCTACGGTCTACCATTGAATTCATGTATCATTCCATTTCATTAATTGACCACAAATCAATCATTTCAAAATAGGTACAACCATTCATTCATTCATCACATTCTATCAGTTTCATATTGCAAATGCATATTGTTCTTTCACTATAGTTCCTTCCTTTGCAAATCAATTCTAATAATCTTACTCAAAGATTGATAAAGATGAATCAGAAGGTATACTGCATGTATGTGCATATGCATAAAAGAAGAATTTATGCATGTGCACATATATTCCTAAAGTGGACAAAGTTGGAGAATTTGCATATACATTCTGAATAGAAATAGTCTAATTATCCTTACATATAGGAAATCCATATTCAAAAAATTTCAACATCAACTTGCTCAAATACTTCATTTAACAAATTAGAGACATTTATCAACAAACATGTAACCAACATGATTTATTTATAATTTTCCTAGTAATCATAACCAATGAAACATTAGTTCGTTCAGAATGAGAATACATTCAATCAATTTCCAATTCTATTTTTCTGGATTGTCTATTTCAGGTTATCCATGTCTGTTTGTTTCAATTTGAGATTTTACATTATAATAGTTCATAAAGAGTCATCAATAAATTGAATCAACATAACCATTAAGAACTATCAAACAAGTTTCCATTTTTAGAAAATGTAATGGTCAATATGCATTTTATCATGAAGATGATAACATGTTATTGATTCCACAAAAGGGTCTTGATTTTATATTGACAGTTTTTAAGCTATGGTGGGTCTTTGTCGATATGAAAGCATTCAATATATTTCTCATATAATATTTAGCACAGTGGGTCATTATCCGACCCTAGATAAAACATTGAAATAAATCAATAGTGATAACTCAAGAAAGATTGTGTGTGTATATATATAGATATAAATATACGCATACACCATTATTTGCATGAAAATCCCAAAGGGATTCTAAATCCCATGGCCATAGGAAGGTCGAATATTGTTTCACAGTATCTTGTTAAAATTTAAACTTACACAAAAGTTGGCTCATTCGTTTGAGAAGTATCATCGAACGATGAAATCATTCGGCCAAAGTTTCCACAGAATGATGTACTTCGTTCTTCATAGAGCAAGGTGAGTGAAACCAATAAATGATAGTAAGGCCTTAGCCTGGACATGCGTGGTCTTTGCCATGGATATCCACTGAAAGGTGGAACAATAATCTTAAACATACATTAGAATGATGCATGTTTTTCTCTATTGGAAACCACCAGCAATATGTATCATTCGGCCATGAGACATGGCGCCCACATGGCAGTGATAAGAAAAACAAGATGATCACCAAATGGCATCAAGCAAAACATACATTGCTTCACAGAAAATGATATAATAACACATTATTATGTGTCAGAAGAATGACCTTGACCCTATGAAAGATAAACATACGAGTATGAATCCACCATGGGGATATATTCAATACCCTCACATGAAAGATATACAAGGCAAAGGCTCACTATGAAGGCTTTGGCCCTAGCTAAGCCAACATAGTTCAACTCAAATTGACCAACAGAGAAGACATTTTGATTGTTAACTCACACAAAGCTTAATAGCATTGCAAAAGAAGAAAATTCATTCGATTCTAGCAACAACAATAAAGGATTTTGCATTACCTCTTTTCTATGCAAAAATGGTGATGAGAATGGCAACTATGCTTTGATTCCTTTCCTTTTTCCCTTTAGTTGATCCTCTTCATTTTTTTCCCTTGCTTTTCTCCTCATTTGTTTGTTGCTTGCTTTTCTCTATTTCGTTCAAATCTCCTCTTGCTAATTTTAGGAGATAGTGGTCATGAATTCCCCTATCTCCATAACCTTACTTGGCCTCCCACTTCTCCTATTTATGAGGGTTGACTGTAGCTTTTTGTCATGGAAGGAGTGGCCCCTATCCCATTAATTATGGGAGTTACAAATTTCACTCCGTGATTCCATTGTTTTCAATGAAAAATTAAAATTAAAATGCAAGGAAAATGGTCATGCATACATACATACATACATACATACATACATACATACATATATATATATATATATATATATATTCATGGGTAGATTTAATAAGGAATCATGGGAGAATATTTCTCTACCATCTCCAAATATCCTCTACATTAATGGTAAATTGGATGTGAAGTACCATGGTGTGAGAGAATATCCATAAAATTTATAAGATGAACCCTAGAAGTTTGTGTATCATTACTTATAGTAGGTGAAATGCCTTATAGTTGGAGATGGTAGGTTAAACAATACAATGTTAGGCTTTCCAATCAAAATACGCCTCTAGTGGCATCTTATTAAATTTATATTATTATTCCAATGCAGATGAGTGCATAAAATATATCATACATATCTCCAATTAAGTACCACTCAATTGTAGTGCAGCTAAGTACTCATACTTTGTTATATCTTTTTTTGAATTTATCATTGTATCATTGTAACATTGTTAAAAAGTATGTACTCTATTTTATTTCTTTGCTAGTAAAGAGGATAACTACAATATAGAATCACTAGACTAGTGCATTTAAGGCATTGAGTGTTGCTATATAATTTAGGCATGAATCATATGGGCATGTGTAGTTTTATATGAGTACACATACACATACACACATTAACATGTTCATATGACATGTAACAAAGTATAAACTTTGGTTGTTTTATGTGTAAGCAAAAAGAAAAACGGGTTAGCCAACTAAGTAAGTTTAAAGACTATAGAAATCTAGTCTATAAAGCAAAAGAGAACACAAGAAAATCTTGTATGAGTTTTGATTAAAATATTTTAATTTATTTATAGTTAAGATTTATATATTATTGAATTTATGTG
Organism: Sequoia sempervirens; assembly: GCA_007258455.2. Taxonomy (NCBI): domain Eukaryota; kingdom Viridiplantae; phylum Streptophyta; class Pinopsida; order Cupressales; family Cupressaceae; genus Sequoia; species Sequoia sempervirens. Next base: position 13,603 of record VDFB02188589.1, read on the forward strand.
TTAAATTATACCCTAATCTTTAAATTTTTAATCAAAATGAATATTTCAAGAAAAAGGTGTCCAATCAATAGTGGTGTACAAAATGTATAAAATTTGACATAGATGAATAAAAATTTATATATATTTGTGTATGTGTATGTATATGTGTGTGTGTGTATAAATAATATATATATGCATACACAATTGTTTGTATAGGCTTATATGAAGGATGACCTATATTATTTGATCTGGCTAACCAAAATGAAACAAATTTCCTTGATCTAAAAAGATACATAGGAATGTACCAACCCTAATATATGAAAGACCTATAAGCAGTCTTTGTATTTCTCCTAAATTAGTGATGCAGACGAGATTGGAGGGGTCTTATCAAACTACCCAATCTTGCAGCCTTAACATGTCATCCAATCCACATTAACATATGAATGGAAAAATAATCTAAAACATGTCTTCATTTCAATGTTCATACACATTCATACATGAAAATTCCTCAAGATTAATTACATATATGGAGGATTCAACATTGAATAAAATTCAGAAATTTTTACAAGCCTTTCTAGACACATCTTGTCTACGAGTCTTCAAATCCTCGTGTCTTCAAACCTTCTTGGCTTCACTCATCTTTTGAAACCTAATTTTTTTCATTATTATGCAGATCTCATGGCTTCCTTGAACACCTACAACACACCTATAAAATCCCTTTTCTCTTCTTTTATTCCTCTTCTCTTCACAAGTTGATTTCCTGCTCTCTTTCTTATGCAACTCTCAAGAGCAACTTGAAAGTTATTTATCCAACCTTGACGATGTTGATTTCTATCATTTTAAATCATTAAAGGTTGTATTTTTATATATTATTACACCCTTACAAGCACCAACAAATGGCTCCCAAATCTTCCCTTTCATTTCCCTCAACTTGACCTCTGAAATTCCTTCACAAAGAATGAAATAAAGACATTGTTTTGCTTCCAAAATGTGTTGTTAATGTTGCTTCACTATATCAAACTCATTTATTTTGTATTTCACTTTGTAAAATGAATAAAATACAAAACCAAGTCATGCTCCTTTGGTAATTGAAAATTCATTGATTATTTTTCCAAAAACCACTATCATTTCCCTTTATTTTAAGCACCCAAAAAGGCAAGAATGGAATGTCAAAGGTCACTTTCATTATGAAAAATTATATAGGAATCATTGATAAAATTAATATTGATTCTTATTTTCAAGTTCCCTATAACATGTCAATGGACCCCTTAAACCCTTCAAGACTTGAAATTATACAATAATTTTAAAATCACATTAAACACAATGTTTGCCTCTTATTTCTGAAATGAAAATAAAAGTATTGGTAAATAAATATTTTATCCTTTAAAAACTCCACAAGATTCTCTTGAAGCTCCAACCCACACAAAAATTCAAAAATTAAACATAAAAATAAAATATATATATTTGTGATGCAGGATTGCTTGTGAGCCCGGATGCTCCTACATCAAACACACCAAGTAAGAAAATTTGTAAGAATAGGCTCACAAAAGTGGAGTTAAATGGTAGAAGCATCCTTTCAAATTGCAAGAAATATGCAATGAACACCATCATTGCAATAGGTTCATATGAAAGTATTTCTTCCTTCTTCTCTTCCAACTTCTTGCCGAAACATTTGTCATTCTCTTCCAACAACTCTGTCCTCTTCTTTCTTTCTCTTATAGAATCATGTCCACCATGAATCGTCCTCCTCCAAATAATTTCTTCACTTCTCTCCTCCTTTGTGGGATCCAACCCACCATTATTCGACCTCATCCACTAAACAATCCCTCTACTCTTCTCCTCTTTCACGGGTTTTAATCCCCCACAAATTGACCACCTCCACCAAGTTTCACTTGCAACATCCTTTACAACTTCTAAATGCAAATATGTCTTATCCATGTACCAATTTGCAACTAAATCCTCTACTTTCATCTTTGTAAATAGATTAAACTCTAAATTTATCTCATTCTCTTTCATTGTCCTAACTTTCTTTTATTTGTCCTTCACTACAACATCCTCGCACTCTATTGCTATAACTTTAATTTCCACACCCGCATCTTCATTCTTCTCATTTTTGAGAACCTCTTCTACATTACTCTCTTTTCTTCTCACATCGTTTACTTCCTCAATCACTATTGTACACAATTATTCATTTTCCTCATCCTTTTCTTCCATGCCTTCCTCACGGCATGCCTTCACTGCAAACTCATCCCTCACAACCTCTCCACATTGCATAGCTTCCAACTTGTCCAAACTCAAATTTATATCTATCATTATCTTCAAAATTTTCCTCTCTTGATATCGTCTCCAACCCTCCCATATCATGAGCTTCCGCACATATATCTTCATCTTAATCATTGTAATCTTTCATAACTTGCATCACCTCTTCACAATTTATAATTTCACTTTTTTTTGCGGCTTCAACTCTCACTGATCAGAACTTCTCTCACACACCTACAACAATGCACACAAGCTCTTCACAACCGTGCTTCCTCTACCCACAAGTCCCAGTACATAATCTACATACTCAGTGTCTTCTAGCTCTAATGCCAATTGATGCATACGAGATTGGGGGGGCTTATCAAACTACCCAATCTTGCTACCTTAACATGTCATCCAATCCACATTAACATATAAATAAATAAATAAATCTGAAACATATCTCCATTTCAATGTTCATACACATTCGTACATAAAAATTCCTCAAGATGAATTACATATATGGAAGATTCAACATTGAAAAAATTCAAAAAATTTACAAGCTTTTCTAAACACATCTTGTCTATGAGTCTTCAAATCCTCGTGTCTTCAAACCTTCTTGGATTCACTCATCTTTTGAAACATAATTTATGTAGATCTCATGGCTACCTTGAACACCTACAACACACCTGCAAAATCCCTTTTCTCTTCTTCTATTCCTATTCTCTTCACAAGCTGATTTCATGCCCTCTTTCTTATGCAACTCTCAAGAGCAACTTGAAAGTTCTTTCTCCAACCTTGTTGATGCTGATTGGTGCCTTTTAAAACATTTAAAGGTTTTATTTTCATATATTCTTACACCCTTGCAAGCACCAAAAGTGGCACCCAAATTTTCCCTTTCATTTCCCTCAACTTGATCTCTCAAATTCCTTCACAAAGAATTAAATAAAGACATAGTTTTGCTTCCAAAATGTATTGTTAATGTTGCTTCACTATATCAAACACCTTTCTACTGTAGATGACTTTGGAAAATGAATAAAATACAAAACCTATAGTATTGAAAAATGTACAGCTTTACATTTTTACACTATGTTTGCATCCTCTTAATTAATTGGATTTAATTATGCCTTTAATTGGCCCAATTATGCATTCATAAGCCTAATTAATTTTGCTTTTTGAAAGGGAAACCTACATTTAATCAATGCATATACTTAATTACACATCTTGGAAAATGTGTGTTCTAGGTTTAGGGCCTAGGACCCATTTGCCTAAGGGCAAATGAGTCCCCCTTAAGTCTCAGAACCCATTTTTTAATATGTTTTTGGTGACATTTTAATGGTCTAAATTCAAATTGCAAAGGTCAGCTTGTGGTGTTTAATTGTCGGGTAATTAATAAAACAACTATAAATACAAGGTCTTTTTATCAATTCAAATCTAAGTGGCATAATTCAAGTTTCACAAGAGCAAAGATTATTAGATTTATCAGTCATTTATTGCAGCAATCAAGATCATATCATCATGTCAAAGTTATGTGTTTTCATGCATGTTTTTGGAGCCAACATTGTGATGTAGGTTTCAAGTTTTTAAGCATCCAATCAATCCATGTCTTGCAAGATCTAATACTTAGAGAGATGTGTTAGACTTTAGTCCTCTAAGGGCAGCCATTAAAGGATTTGGTGAGGTGTAACAACTTTGTTCATTCATCAATCCATTCATTTTATTTTTATTTCATTATCAAGGTTTAATTACTAAACTAGGATTTGACCAAGGCAAAGCCTTATCCACCAAAAAAAAAAAAATTCCTCTATTTGTATGTGCAGATTTGTAGGTGAAGAAGGATTCAAATTGGATCAAAAGTGCAATTGTGCAAAGTTGTCAAAGTTGTCAATACACGGAAACTCCCCTACAAGTTTTGTTTCTGGCTTTTTGATAGTCAAACTTGGTGGAATCAAAAGCTTAGATCCGAGATCTGAGGACTACAAAAAGAATTTTCAAACCCCTGTATAGAAACCCATTCACCCTTGGGAAAATATGTCCTTCAATAGAACTCGAAACTCACTTTTGGAGCCAGGTAAACACCATCCTAACCTTCTCAAATTTGCTGGTCAAGGTTGTTTGTAATAGTTTTATCATAATAATTTATATTCCAACCATTACATCTCATAGGTTTGATTGTTAAAACACTTTTACTCTTCTCCCAAAACTATTATTCAGTCATTTCTATCATAGGGAAGTCAAGGCAGCATAGTGTCCAAATCTGGGTTTGACTCACCTTGAGGGTTGTAAGTCAATTATGATCATTTGTGGCACTATCCCTCTTCCTAATGAACATGGAAAAGGTGGATTTGTGATTAGGTGGACACCCCCTTTTTCTTTTGGCATAGTTCCCTCATCTCACATCCCATTTTTAGGTCTCTTATCCATCTCCCCCATTGTCCTTCATTTCATTTTGGTGAACCTAACATTGTACATCTTAAATGTTGATTTGGAGACATTCAAAACCCTAGATCTAGATTTGCATTAGTGTGCTTTGCATTGCACTTAGGGTTTAATTTTGTATGTTTGCATCATTTAAATTTATAAAAAAGTATAAAAAAATTCATTGATTTGGCATACATCTTTCATTAAAGTTACATCAAGAGGGTCTTTTAGTCATTTAGCTTCAAATTTCAATTCAAAATTGCATTCCAAAAGTTGTCACTTTGTTCACTATTTGTCTCTAGTTGCACTTGCATTAAGACATGTAAAACTAGAAAAAAATTGTCATGGAATTCATAGTCTACAACTTGAAACAGAGAACTCAAACATCAAACCATAAACACAAACTTTAATTTTTCCAACTCCTATTTATCTATATTTATTTATTTATTTGTAATGACAGAAATTGCCCCCCTTCTTGAGATAGGGATATTTTTAGTACCTTTGCATTAATTACCCCTTTAATTCATCATTTATGGGCCCCTAAGACCCATTATTTCAGATCTCAAGGCTTATTTCACCTAAAAATCTCATAAAATCACTCAAAACACCAAAAATCCCAAAAACCCACCTCACAAAGCTAAGGTGAGACTCATTCGCCACCTTGGGTGAATGAGTCCCCTTAGGTGGAAGCCATTTTCCAAGGGTGGTGAATGAGTCCCATTTGGGGTCATTTTCAATTTTGAGCAAGAAATTCATCATTTTAACTCAAATTTTTGGTGGATGTTGGCCTTTGAGATCTAAATAACGATCAATTAGGTGTTAGTTCCTATATAAGCAAGTTTTCGAGTCATTTTTTTCAATCTAACCAATTTGAGCAAGCATTCTTCAAGAGAAAATTCAAGAGAGAAGTATCAAGAGTCTTCAAGCAAGAGTATTCAAGTTCCTAAAGCAAATAAAGTTGAAGCCTTGGAGTAGCATTAAAGTATTTTTGCTGGTCTTCAAGCTCACTTTTATTCAAGATCTAGCATTATCAAGGGTTGATCATGGTTTTCTATGGTGAATCATGGAGAATTCTAGGTTGGGGAGATGCAACTAGCCATCAAGCCAAGCCTAAGGACTTGTTTTCTAAGTGATTTCATCCTCCATTGTCACTCTACTTTCAGCCTAAGGAAGTTTTATGCATATTTGGGATTCATTTAAGGTGATGAGAGATCTCCTAAAGTGAGTCTTGCATTATTCAAGTTCCATCTATGCATCTTGTTCTTGTACATTAGAATAGGATTGCATCATGTTTCAGATTTCTTAGTCTTAGACACACTTAAGGCTAGGGTTTGTATGCTTATTTCATTATTTTCCATCAAGATTTAATTACCAAACTAGGGGTTTTACCAAGGCAAGCCCCCCATTATCAAATCAAGTCTATATTATATTTTCCAAGTGTTTTCATAGATTTAGATATGGGACTCAGGTTGGAAGGAAAGAGTAGGTGTTGAAGTGCATATCAAGAGTTTAAATTCCCAAAAAATCAAAACAGGACTGATTCGCCAAGAGTGGCGAATGAGTCCCACTGTAGTTGTTTGCCAGATATGTTTGCAAATTCAAATACCCTTTTTCCTGAAACAAACTCCTATGCAAAAATTTAGAACTAGGACTAATTGCCAATGTAGTTGTTTTCTAGATCTATTTACATATTCATATACCCTTTTTCCCAAAACAGACTCTTGTGTAGAGATTTAGAACTAGGATTGATTCGCCCAAAAGGGAAAATGAGTCCCACTAGGTCAAAAAATCAAATTTTATAGCATTTTAGAGCTCATTCATATCATCTCCAGATTTTCTAAGTGCACACATTTTATTTTGCAACTGTTTGTTTCATTTCATTCACTTTTATAGGTCATTTCATAGTGCATTACATTGAGTTAGGGTTTAGAGTTGCATCTAATTACATTTCATTATCTTTTCCAAGTCTAAACTTGGTGGTGAACCCCTTAATAGATTACATTCAGCCCCTATGACAACCCTATTACAAGATTTCTTTCTCTTTTGCATTGAGATATTTAGGGTTACCCTTGAATGAAATTGAAGGTGTGGGTATTCTCTATGACCAAAATCATATGATAGCACCATCCCACAAATTCATAATTTCATTATTCATCCACATATTATCCATAATAAATTAATTAATATTAATTTCTACCTAATATGCACATATAATTCATTTAATTAATTATTAAATCATCAAAATCTAATTCACCTAGTTAACTATCTAGTCTATCCAATTCACTCAAACATACTCCTAGTCCCACTCACTAGCCTAATCCACTTCATTTACCCATGCAATCAATTAACTATCCCATGTGAATATTCAACCCCCTCTAATTATCTTATGCACTTGGTTAACTCCTTCATGTAGGCAATTAACTCATTAATTAAATATGTTGTCCTTAGTCAATTTGAGTCAAGAGTAATAATAATTATGTTAATTAAAAAATAAAATATTGTGCAACTCTTTTAGACTTGCCACCTCTCCTCATCAACAAACCTCATCATGGATTAGACTTGATTCTAAGATTGAATCTTAACCATTCATCTAATTCTCTTAAAAATCTACAAACCAAACCCATTATTCATCATTTCATAGCACTCTCTCATACATCTAAATTCTATCAATTTATCATCTAAGGAATCTAATAGATATACCAATGAATTGTGCACCCACATTCCAAAATGAGCAAAGCTTCATATTGAACTCAATCTAGGGTTTACATGTGTAGGATTTAAGTGTTTTGATAGTTTGATTTTGACACTTATTTATTTGTTCTAATTTTCTTGCATTCAATTTATTTAGATTTTTTTTGGCAAACTACAACTATAGGGGGTTTCTCCCATTCATATCAAATTTAAAACATTGTTGTAATGCCTAAGATTTGAAACTCAAATAGAAACAAACTATCATGCAAGTTTCTACTTCAAACCAAGTGAAACCTCTAGATAGAGCTCAACAAGAGAGTGAAAACAAAGTAATAACATCAAAAACCAAATTCAAATGTTACCAAAGCCTCCTTTTTTGAATGATATGCTTCTTGCTAAGTTGGAAAGTGGATGCTCCTTTTCTTTAAGATACCTATTTTAACATGTACATAGTATAAATGATGATTGATTGATTTGGATGAGATAATGCTTGAATTTATAGAGTTTTGGAAGGATGAATAGATGGTCAAGATCTAATGATGGGATCAATGGTGGAGGATGGTTGAGAGGATTTCCCTAGGATCAAGGAGAGGATGAAGGTTGGAGATGGAGGTTGTTAGATTATGAATGGCTAAGATGAACTTACTAAATTTAGTAAGTAGTTGTGAGCATGAGGGAAATAAGGGACATGTGCACTTAAGAAGTCTATATTCTTGGGTTGTGTTGGGAGAATAAGGAGACCATAAGGACAAGTATTCTTAGGTGCCCTTTATTCTTGGAATGTGTTGAGAGAATAATGGGGCCATAAGGACAACTGTTCTTAGGTGTCATTTATTCTTGGAATGTGTTAAGGGAATATAAGCCTAATTAAATAATAGTAATATTTAATTATTTTAGCCACATGTGAGATGGAAAATAGGTGGAATATGATAGTATTGATTAATTTATATTGTGGGGAGATGGAAAAAGTGATTAATTAAATAATGTGACTATTTCATTAAATGTGAGGCCTATGGTGGAGGGAATGATGATATTGGTTGATTAGGACTAGGTGATGAGGAGCAGGCCTAGGGAATATTTTAGGTGTCTATAATTGTTATTACTATTTTATATCAATTAAGTAAACTCTAAATTAGTGTAAGTGTTATTTATTTTATTTGTTTTCTTACAAAAACTTGACTTTTTTAAACCAATAAATGTTGGAAATTTATTAAGTTAACACATAAGTTCATTATGTAACGACAAACTATTTCTAAGTGTCTAAAATATTATATTCCATTTCCTTAAGGGGCTAGGATAGCCTCCCAAAACTTTTTAGATAATTCAAGTGAAGGTAAGTTCCCTCTCCCATTATTACACTGAAGGTGTTCCTATGTGAGGTTGTCTAAGCCAAGATGGATGTTCAATGGCTCATATCATTTGTCGTATAATGCAAGATGATCAAATTTTTTTGTCCATTTGTTTCTTTTTACTATTTTTTTCCACCATTAAATGTCATCACCAATATTTCCAACGTATGGTTTTGTAATACTTTACCTGCAAACTCTACCTATTTTTTCTCATCAACATTGTTGATAGCATGCCACAATATGTGCATAATATTACCATTATACAACCAACAATAGCTATTAGAGAAAGTAATATTTACAACCTTATATTTAAACCAAATTTTTTATTTATATAAATTGTAATATATTATTTTTTATTTTATTTTACATTTTGTTTATTTATAATTTTATATTTATCTACAAAATAAATTTTAAAATATATTGATTAATATATATTTAATTCAAAAACTAAATATTAAATTGATAATATATTATATATTGTAGTTATTTATAATATATACTTATATATTATATTATATTATATTATATTATTTATAATTGTTAACAATATATTATTTATATACTATAATTATATATTATTAATAACTATATTATATATTATAGAAATTCAAAAATATAATACTAATATTATATTATAAAATAACATATATAATAGTTATAGTTATTTTATTATATTTATTAAATAAAAAATTACATATAATATATTGTATTATAATATAAGTTAACTATATTATATATTATAGAAACTAAAATTTATAATATTAATATTATATATTATAAAATGATATATATATAATTACATTGAAGGCATTCCCTATATGAATTCAATCGGATAACTTATGTTATCAACGGTTTAGAATGTGTTAGAATGATGCAAGACATTGAGAAAGATTTGACCATAGAAATAGTAGCTAATATCAATAAAAAAATATACTTTTTTAGAAATCAAATCTAAATTATATTCTTTTCCAATGAATCAAAGAGATAATATCATAATTTAAAAAGCTATTTTTCTTAGAAATCAAATATCTATATATTCTCCTATTTTTTTTAATTTATATTTTTCCTAATAAAGCAAAGGATAAACATATAGCTTATTGTATAAATTATAGCTTACTTTCATTACAAATCATTTTTTTTAATAAAAGAGGGGTAAAAACTTTATTAATCAACAAGAGCAGTACAAAGCATAAAGCAGGAAGGGCCTTGAAAGGGGTCAAGAAACAAAAAAAAACCAATCAAGATGTATTTATATAGCATCTCACGTCCTCAGTGACCCAGCCCTCCAAATCCTCGGCTAGGTCTCCTAGTAAACTAACCAAGTCATCCACCATCCAATTCTCATTCTCTCAAAAGCCCATTTGGCCAAACCATCAACCACCTTATTCCATTCCCGAGAGATATGAGAGAAGGTGACAAAGTCCATTGATTCTCCCAGATTGATTATTTGCTTAACCACCACTGCAAGCTGCTAGCTAACATACTCAAACTGCCTCCTATTTATCAGGTCCACCACCACCTGAGAATCTGACTCACAGATAATTTGTTCCTAGCCAAGAGCATATGCCCTCTTCAAAGCCAAAAGAATTTCCAAGGCCTCCATTAGGTTATTAGAGTGTTTCCCCTTATATTCTGAAAAAAAGAACACAACCACCCTGAAATTGTCTCTGCCCACACCACCCACACCAATGTGTCCTAGATTTCCCCTTACTGACCCATCCGTATTTATTTTCAAAACACTAGTGGGAGGAAGCATCCAATGCCCCTCCTAAAGACTTTCCTTCTAGAACACCTGCCACACCCAATTGTGGGCCTCCCAGTATTGCCATTAGCAATCCCCAAGTTGTGGATAATTCCAGAGTCTTTTGAATCGACCAGTATTGATAGGTCACTTTTAGCTAACAACGTCTCCTGCAAGGCCCCAAGAATATGAGCCCAAACTTGCCCTGCCAACAACTTCTTGTCCAAAAAAATCCTTAAGTTGCATTCCAACCAAATGTGCCAAATAATTAGACTGGGATCAATAGACCATGCTATTTGCAAAAAAGAGGTCTTCACCGAACTGGACCCAGTGATCCTCCAACACTCATCAAGAGAAGAGGGGTTTTTACACGAAAATTTTCAGGCCTCCCACCAAAAATGCCAGATAGTCCTAACAAAGGGACACTGAAAGAAAAGGTGAGAGACAGTCTCCACATCCTTTCGACAAAGAAAACATAATGAGGGACCTTGGAAGCCACATTTACATAGGTTATCCCATGTCAAGAACCTGCCATACACCACCAGCCAAGAAAAGAAATTACATTTGGGCCACGAGAATTTATTCCAAATATTTTTCCACCATGGAGCCTTGTCACTTCAAAAGGCCTTTATATCCAAAGCACCATACCCTAAGGCAACAATGTACTTCCCTTTAGTACCTGGACCCCAAGCCAACACATCCCTCTCCGGAAGTGAGCAACAAACTCTAGCAGCCAAAATAGAGGACAACTCCCTCCTATCCTCCAAAGATCCCCCCTATGGGCACTCCTGCATAACCTTCCACTAATAGACGATAGTCTTCCCTAAAGCCTGAGGGGCTTTGAAATACATCACTCTACTCCACCCAGCTTGAACAAAAATTCTACATAAGTCCTCCAAGTGGGGATGCGAGTGAAGAATAAGCAGAAAACCATCCCATGAGTCCTGCCAAAAAAGAGCATCAGAACCTCTGTTGCAGATCCAAAACAGCCTTGTTTAACCAACTTGGCTCCTTGCTTGAGTGTATCCTAGATCATAGAACCTTTCCCCACAAGACTGAATCAAGGAACCTCAGCACCATCCACCCCCCCAAGGTACTTGAAGGTAAGGATCCTGGCCAAAAACTGATGTTGGTGTGTACACCATCTCCAATAAAGCTCACCAACCAAAGCTTGCCCATTCCAATCCACCCTACGCAATCCTAGATAACCATCTTGCTTTGGCTGACAAACAACTTCCCACTTAATTAGACTCCACTTTCTCAAAAGTAAATTACTCGACCACAAAAACTGCCTGCAGAGCCCCTCAAATTCTTTAATGAAACTTGAGGGAGTAATCATCACAAAGCATTTGTATATAGGTAAAGCTTGTACCATTGAATTCAATAGAGTAACTCTACCATCCATAGATAGCCATCTGTAGGTTCAATGACCAACCAGCCCTCATAATTTATCAATCACGTCCTACCAAAAACACTAGGGGAGCAGGCGCACATCCAAAGGGATTCCAAGATAGATAAAGAGAAGTTGTCCCACCTGAAAGCTTAAAATCCTGGCAATACACTATTGAATATGCATGGGAGTATTAAAGAAATAAATGCAAGACTTACTTTCATTTATGTTTTGCCCTGAAGCATCCAAGTAGCAATCCAACGTCTATCGAAAAGCAATAGCCTCCACCACCTTAGCAACACCCATCAAAGCTAAATCATCCACAAACTGAAGATGAGTTTGAGGAGGGAGGGAGTTGCTCCATTTCCAACCTTAAATGAGTCCATTTGAAACCCGGGACTTGATGAACCTCCCCAAACCTTCGGCCATAAGTATGAACAAGTATGGGGATAAGGGATCCCCCTGTCGCAGACCTCTAGAAGCACCAAATAGATCATAAGCCTCCCCATTTATAAGAATGGAGAAGGAGGATGTCATCACGCAGCTCATGACCCAATCAATCCACTCCTTACTTAATCCAAAGGCTCCCAGAATTTTGGCCAAGAAACCCCATTTAACTCTGTCATACACCTTAGCCATGTCCAACTTTATAAACATGGCTTTTTCCTTCAAAGAGGCCATGGAATGAATAGTCTCTGCAGCAATAACAATACCATCCAAAATTTGTCTACCCACAACGAATCCCCCTTGTTCTGCCAAGATCAACTTATCAATCCATGGCTTCAAGTGCTCCACAATTATCTTTGTGATGATTTTATAAACCACATTACACAAAGAAATTGGTCGAAAAAGATCCAGAGAATCAGCACCTTCGCGTTTTGGGATGAGAGCAAGAAACGTGGAATTCATGGCTCTCAACATTTTCTTATTCCTTAAAGATTCCTGCATAACCTCCAACAGATCAAGCTTGATTACTCCCAAAATTCTTGAAAGAACTCTGTTGGAAACCCATCTGGACTAGGAGCCTTCCCTTTCTTCATCTAAAACACCACCTCCTCCAACTCCTTCAAAGAAATAGGTTTAAGAAGAGAGGTATGCATATCTAGAGTCACCAAAGGAGGGATACAAGCTAAGATAAAAGCTTCCTCTTCACTAGCAGGCGGGGTGTCTTCTAAAAAAAGCCCTGAGAAGGACCGCCTCCCTAGAAATCTCTAGTGAGGAAGAAAGAATAGAACATTTAGGAGATTGAAGAGAAGAGATAATGTTACCTTGTCTTTGGGCCTTTACCGAGTTGTGAAAGAAGGAGGTATTCATATCCCCCTCCTGAAGGCACTCAATACGAGCTTTCTATTTCTAGAGAATTTCCTCACGAGGCTCCCATTCCTCTAGGTCTTTAACTGCACTATCCTCTAACCTACTCAAATCCTCATCAAGCCCTTGATCTCGGATCTGCCTAGTGATATAATCCAAGCACCACTGTGCAGCCCTTTTCTTTTGGAACACATTGCCAAACTGATGCTTATTCCAGTATTTTAATTTATACTTGACATATTAAAGTGTCTTCACGAAGGAGTACATAGCCGTCCCAAAAGCAGGTCGTCCTTCAATCCACCATCGAGACACTAGATGATGAAGGCTCTCCTCCCTGAGCCACATAAGTTGAAATCTAAAGGTCTATTTCCTGGAGCCATTGGCTAGACATGCAAAAAATTTGATCAGCTAATGATTTGATCCCTGCCTGTCAAGGATTTTAGAGCTTGAAACCCACTTGTCACCAACCCAAAATCTCGAAACCAAAAACCTATCTAATCTTTCTAAAATGGATTCATCCCCTAGCCTCCTATTATTCCAAGTAAACATGCCATTCATAGGCTTAATATCCACCAACCGAAGTTGAGCCAGATTCTCCCTCAGAAGATCAGAGGAGGGATCTAGACAAGGAACTCCCCCCTTTTCTCTTCAAGAGATACAATAGCATTGAAATCACCTGCCACAATCCAGGGAAGAAGGGGATCTAATGATCTCAGAAAATTAATATGAGACCACAAAAGAATCTTTCCAGGAGCATCAGTCAAGGCATAAATATTGGAAAGAAGGACTCTTTCCCCTATCTCTAAACGAGTTGCAACAAGAGAAATGGAGAATCTACTTGAGGCCCACCAAATAGGAGAGATTCATCAGGGATCCCAAAAGCAAGCTAGACCTCCAGAGATCCCTTGCACTCCCACACACTGACATAAACCTCTATTCCAAATCTTAGATGCACTCTGTATCATACTATCCACTAATAACTTTGTCTCCTGAAGGAAAACCAAGTCTAAGGAATGAGCACGAACCAAATCCCAAATAGCCTTTTGTCTAGGGATGCTATTTATACCCGTCACATTCCATGATATCACAATCATCACAGAGGGTGAGAGAAGTGAGTATCCAAAGTCCTCACCGACCCAAATTCAACCAACTTCTCACCAACCAACTTAACTTTATCCTAGTCTTTTTTCCTACCCACCTTCTGGGACTTCTCAGGAGCACTCTTTTCAAAGGATTTTGTTGCACACCCAAAATAGGGGAGGAAGTAGAAGCTTTACTCTTGCCAGAAACTCCAAAACCTGAGCCACCATTGGGGCTAGCACTAACCACAATATGAGCCATAGGATTACCAGCCAACAAACACGGGTCCCCAAGCCCAACATCAAGTGGAGAAACCAAAACATCCTTCACTTCCCCAGGATCCTCTATAGATCCAAGAATCAAAGACGAAACAGCCATAGGCTCAAGATTAGGAGTAGTGAGAGGGGAGACAACCACATGCATGTCAGGAGCTATCCCTTCCTCATGAACTAAGTCGTCTAGCACATCAAACCTATTAGAAAACCCCTCCTCATGATGCTCCTAGAAAGGCCTCTTCTAACCCCGACCATTATTTTGAGTCCTAATAGGTACAAACCCATCCTTATCCACTGCATAGGCCCTTTTCCCTTGTTGAAACCAAGATTTGATGAAGCCATCCCATTACTTGAGTTACCCACCCCCTGAGCATGCAGGAACCTCCTCTGAAGATGGCCATACTCATGGCATAAACATCTAAACGACAGAGTTTCATAATAGAGTGGTTGTGTCCATGAACAAGATCCCACTATTAGATCAATAGAGTCAGGCAAAGGCTGACTCAAGTCTCCACACAAACACGTGCATAGGACAAGATCCTCTTCTCCAGAGTCTGTTGAGATGGACCAATCAGTTTTCCCAGCGCCATGGCAATAGACTACAAAATATCTTTCCTCCAACATTCAAGTGATAGCCGAGGAAGGCACACCCAAACCAAGACCTTGGATGGCAGCTCTTCCACCAAATTAAAACCTACATGCCATGGTTTAATGAACAATCTGGCCTAATTATAAAAGTATGGTCCACCCTCAAAAGCCCTATTTCTATCTACAATGCATGAGAAATCCACCAAGAAAAAAATATTCGCTGCTAGCAGGATTTCAAAATCCCCCTCTAGGTTCCATGTCCTCTAAATCCACAAATCAAGGAAGGGTAGAGAGACCCTCATCCCCAAAAACTTACAGATTAGAACATGCTTGTTGAAGTATTCTAAATCATTAGCAACCTCTTCCTTTTGAATTACCACCACCGGGTGAACTTGAGCCCTTTCTAAACATCCATTAATCTATTGCACTTTAAACCCCCCAATCCTAGACAAGCCTACTCCAATAGAAGGTGAAAAGGGAGCCCCGTCACCCTCCTCCATCATTGCATCATCCCCCAACACCTCATCCATACCAACATTCTAAGCCATATGAACCCCAACTAGCCTTCTTAACAAGACGGTACCAAACCTTTAGATCCAACTGCTGCGAATCCCAAACCACTGTGCATGCAAAATCAGGCATCACCCTCACACCTCACCCCTTTGTCCTCACAACAACAATCAACACGGCCAAAGAAAGGCCCCACCCAGCTAACCACAAGCCCTCCACGTAGCCAAAGAGAAGCCTAAGTTGGTCAGAACCCTAGCACAAAAGCTACAGGCACCAAACACTACCAGACCAAGCTTAGAAGAGCCTAAGCACCAAAAACACCAAAAGACAGTTAAAAAAAACCACACACAGCTGTAAATAAGAGAACCAATAGAAATCAAAATCCCCCCATACACATCTAATGCCCCCCCACCACTGAGAATCTTCCACACACCACTGATCTAGAGCAGAAACGTGCATGCACAAGGAAATGGAGACATGCACATGACCTAACAAGCTGTGCGCAAGCACTCCCACAACACACAGACTCATCGCCATTTCCATAATAATTTCATCACTTTCATTATAAATCGTTAGTATTGTTTTAATTATTCATTTTTTAAGAAATTTCTCTTTCTAAATGTAATCATATATTTTAAATTATTAATAAATAAATTATGGTTATTATGCCGAGAGGCGTATTACAATGGCATCCACCAAAAAGTAAAATTCAATGCAAGGAAAAATTCTTTAGCTTGAATTTGGCGTTCAAATGACATGCAACTAGCATAACTACATTCATTGTGTGTAGACCTTTTTTCAAGCAGATTTAAAACAGATTTAAAAATGGTTTTAAATCAATTTGATATCTTTGTTTTACATTCATACAAGACAAAAAAATTATAATCGTGTGGTAGGCATGTCTCAAAGAGAAAACAATTATAGATTACACAAGCTTCATGATAACAAAACTATTTCATGGGTAGTGTTAGTTTAGGGATTTTCAGGCATTGATTCATCGATTCAGCCTCCTTTACAGTTAGGTGATTGTAAGGAAATGGAATTTCCATTTTGCTTTTCCTTTATCAAAATGGGTATTGCTCGGTTTTTTTTTAAATTGAATCATCTTTTAAAAATATAAAAAATGTTTAAGATGTTCTCATTGGAATCAAGGTTAAAATCATGGAGGACAACTTTAGCTACTCATGTTGATTTTTTATATTTACATATGGATCTCTATGGCATTTTTTAATCGTTCTTAATTGGTTTTGTTTAAAATTTAGATCTTTAGTGCAGTTTTAGCTGCTTAGTGAGGGCTTCTGAGTTTTGAATCATTAATTCAACCTCCTCCATTTGGATCATTGTTAAGTATTCTAAATTTTAATGTTTTTTTTCTTTTATCAATTGGGCAGTGATTTTTTTTAAATACTCTAAACAGGAACATTTTCATTTGGGTTCTCATTTTCTTTCTGTGTTTTAGTTGATGGTGAGGTTTCACTTATTTATTTTGTTCTGTAACATGGGTCATCATGGAAGTTTTAAATTATGATTTATTTTGAAATCTAGGTTTTCCTTGCGGCTTAGATGTGGTGATCAAAATTTTTGGATTGCATGGAGATTTCAATTTAATTGTATGGTTCTAATTGTAATTTTGGGTTTGAATTAAGATGCTCATATTTAATTTTAAAGTCAAAATTTCATGGGTATAGTGATTTTAGCTACTCCCATTGATTTTATTTTGTAGTATAGGTTCTCATGGGAGTTATTAAGTCTCTGCAGTCTCTTTATGATTTTCTTTTCATGCGCATGAGAAATATGAATGCATAATGATTGGACTTGTTACATGGTAACCATTTTCATCACTGATCTCTCATGAAAAGATTAAAATTTTCTTTATAGCCAACACCAACAAAAGGTTATCATGTCTTTGTCTCTCTTCTTCCTAGTTTTTTCCAAGTTCTTATTTGTATTTTTCAACTATTTTAAGTATTTTGTCATGAATAGTTGTGTTTGTTAATATGTAATGTTGAAGGTTTAATTCAATATTAAAATGATGTTTTGTGAATATGATATTGAATTTCTTAAGAAGAGAATTAAACACTCCTCTCAAATAATTATGTTCAATAATTCTTTCAAGATTATCTCATGTAAAAGATGGTCAAGTAGAACTATTAAATTGGATGTTGATTTTCTTAAATTTCATTACAAATCAAACCTTCCAAAATATAAACTTAAATAAATAAGGATAAAGGCAAAATTTGTTGTGGTTAACTTGTTTTTTGTTTTAATAAAATTAAATATTTTGATTTTATGAACATAAATTGGAAAGATTTTGTATATGGTTTAGAATTGTTGATTTACTTTCTTATTCTTTCAAATCTTTCTATTTCCTAACTTTATTGACCAAAAGAGTTTTCTAGGTAAACACAAGAAAATATGTTGCAAATCTTATCAAACTGTATATTAATATAAAATATGTGTTAAATTACTACACATACAAAAAAGTTTCTAAACTTGAGAAAATTAATTATGAAATAAATTTCTTAAATTTACTATTCCATATAAAAGTAAGTTTCTAAATTAATATTTAAAATTAAAAAATATTGAAAATCTTTAAAAAAAATAATGGTTGATGAAACAAAAAAATCAAATAAAAGAGATTTGATAAAAGAAAAAGAACAAATAAATAAATAAATAATATTTTTGATTGCAAAAAGAAATAAAAAAAAAGAAAATGACAACTCTTGGCGTATTTTATATATATTAATATTTAATATATGTATGCTAGATATATATATTTTCTATTTAGATTGATTACAAATTGTTCAACTTGAAATTATTGAAATACATGGAATCCCATGAACATGCACTATAAGAAATAATATGGAGATAAAATCTCTACCTACTCTTACATTCCTTTTTAAGTTAGAATTACTTAAAAAAAAAAAAACTAGATTTTTGTACAGATCACAATTTTGCTTTTATTGCAAAGCATTTTAACTTCTTTATTTTGTAGTATTATTTCAATTGTTTAATTTTTAAGATTTTTTATAAAATTAATGTAATTGTATATTTTTAATTACTAATAAATATATTGTGGGAATTATATCTACTTTCTATCTATATTAATTATAAATGGTTCAACACTTTTTTTAGACTACATGAATCAATGGGGTATCCATCCCCCTATAGTGTGCCTTGTAAACTTTTTTCACATGACCGGTGACACTGGCCCGACACACCCTCCAGTACCACGGGAAAGGTGGGGAGACTAGACCTCGTGACCTCTTATCTGCAATAGGATGCTTTAGCCAATCGAGCTAGGCCCACTGCCCAAATGGTTCAACTTAATAATATTGTTAAATTTATTTATTTATTGTTAATGCATAAGTTTTAATATAGAGAAAAAAAATCCATGAAATCTCTAAAAGAACATGTAGAAGATCAAGATATAAATGATGACTTCACTCTAGGGTGATGAAGAGATAAAATCACTATTTAAAAAATTAAACAGTTTTGAGATCAAATATCTACATCCTCTAGAACATGTAGAGGATCAAGATATACATGATGACTTCACTGGGGTGATGAAGAGATAAAATCACTATTTAAAAAGTTAAATATTTTGAGATCAACATCTTTGGCATGCTCTTTGCATTCCTTTTAAATTATAATTATTTTTAGCATAAATCATAATTTTTACCCTTCATTACAAAAACATTTGAAACTCTTTTTAGTTTGTAGTGTGATTTTTAATTATTTAATTTTGAATATTTTTATTT
>VDFB02188592.1:0-13555 GCA_007258455.2 Sequoia sempervirens
GCTTAATATAGCTCCACAATACAAAATTTGGTTTACCTATGCAGTGTAACAGTGACATAGGCAGATTTTTCTTTGAAAGAACCAAAGGTTGACTGCATAATTGAAGTGTATAAACACATATCTTTTTGTAATATCAAGGATACTTTTTGAAATATTTTTATGAATCATTTCATAGAATACCAATTGAAAATGTGTTTTTTGCTTTTAGATAAAGTTGATTAGCATTAATCAATTAATATTCAAGACAAACCATGAAGGAAAACAATGATAAATGCTAGGGCTAACCAATTAATAAGTATACACATGAATAAGTCAAGCATGTGCATGTGAATAAAGGAAGCACAAGTACTCAAAAACATGCAAGCCTTGAAGTATACACATGAATACATAGTATACACAAATTAATACAAAGTATATGCACGAATACAAGGTATACACATGAAAACATATAAGTCACAAAGTATACATTGGAACACACATAAGTCACAAAGTATACACGTAAGTTGTAAAGTATACACTTGAATACACATAACTTATATCTATTGAACCATGAATTTATAATGCAAATATGGACACCATCGATAAAAAAGATTTGTATTAACCAAATAGCCATGTATGCATACATCAATATATGTCGATATAAGTATAAAATATAGGTACAAAATAGCCATATAGGCTTACAAAGGGCTACTTATAAACTATTCAAATACTGCTCAATACAATATACACAACATATATGACAGCCTGTGGCTCACGAATTAAAAGTGTTGTCTCTATGCTGAAAATAATTTTTCCCTTTGGCAGCCATTGAGATGCTGGCGATGATTCCCTATAGCTGTGCTGCACTCAAAAAGTACGCTATCCTCCTAGTATTTGGTTCTTGGTGAAGTTTAACTATTGCACAATAAAGTATAAAGACATTAATATATAACAGTGCATTATAAAAATGATATATTTAACAAAATAATCACTTACTTCCATCTCATGATCACCCTCCATGAGAGAAATATTCACACGTCCATTGCTGAGGCATGCTCAAGCCCTGTATAAACCATTCAAATAGAAATTAAATTACGAATCAATAATGGTTTGATTTTTCACTGACTAACATCTATAACAATGAATGTAAATTGAAATTTAGAAATTTTCCTCATACCTCCCCTGCCAGAGCCATCGAGGATTCTATAAAAGATGAAACACCAATCTCCATTACCCTCATCACATTTGGAGGTGTTTCTGCTTGCAACATCTGAAAATTAAACAACAAATTATTCAATCACAAAAACTACAATAGTGATCCATGTCACATGACTTATAATGTATGAGATAATGAACAAAATTTTGAGTACTTATTAAACTATATATTTCTGGCTATCATGCTTACTATTTTCCCTATCCATATATTGTTTGAAAGCGTGTGTTTTTAGGATTTTACCCATAGCAACAAGCCGCTGGATCGTTTGATAAAATTCTTTCGTAGCCATGTACGATAACTGTGGTGGCATAGAGAATGCAGTGAACTGTTTGAACAAATGCCTCAAAGAAATGGGGTCTCGTGGTGATGGAATGCCATTACAAACAAATGCATGTCATGGCATTCCATCACCAAAAGACAACATTTCTTTCAGGCATTTTTTCAGATAGTTCATTGCCTTCTCTATGGTATTATTGCTTACTATTACGCTTTGATAGAAATTTTTCCAAGCATCCATAGTTTGTTGGAAAGCACATATTTTAGGCTTTTAGCCATAGCAACAAGGAAGTGAGTAGTTTGATAAAATTATTTGGTACACATGTATGGAAAATGTGGTATCATAGAAAAGGTGGTGAGTTTTTTGAAGAAATTCCTTGAAGAAATGTGATCTCATGGTGATGGAATGGCATTCCATCACCATGAGACCACATTTCTTTGAGGCATTTTTTCAAACTACTAATTGCCTTGTCTATGCTATTGCTTACTATTATGCTTTGATAGATTTTTTCCAAGAATCCATAGTTTGTCAAGGAAAGCACCTTTTTTAAGCTTTTAGCCATACAAGTGAGGAAATGAACTGTTTGATAAAATTCTTTGGTAGACATGTATGGAAAATGTGGTAGCATAGAAAAGGCAATGAGCTGTTTGAAAAAGTGGTGCAAGTGCACCTTTACAAGAGCATGCCTCCATGAGGAAAATTTAGGATTTTGAGGTTGTATAGGTATTTTTATGATGTAATAAGGCTTCAATAGCCATTTTTGAGTTTGTAATGGTCTTTGGTAGTCATTTTAGGCATAAATTGTAAAGTTGCAAAATCTTAACAAAAGTTGTCAATCATTGTTGTAAAAATGAAAAAAAGTGCCATGTAGAGGAATATGAAGTCAAGGTAGTTGTAGAGGCAATCTTAGGCGCTTAGGAAGTTGAAATTATTGGGAAAGTGTTTAAAAGATGTGATTCATCATTGTTAGCTATTGTTGAATATTTTGAAGGAGAAAACTAATAAAATATCACTGTTAAGTGCTATTTTTTGTGTTTTCCTCCATCATATGCTAGTGTACGGTTTTGTGTAGGTGGTAGTGCATCTGTAATGTGTGTAAATTGAATAAGTTATGTGTTGGAATCAATTTAAAACTAATTTGAGCATTTTATATTGAGTTTGACGCTTTTGGTGGCTTGATTTCTCTAGGTGGTCAGAAAACAGGGGCTAAGGGTTTGATTGCCCAAATGAACTAAAAAGTCCATTCCACCTTTCTATAGCAACTATTTCTTGGTGGAATGGACTGGTATGAAGTAGGATTAGGTGTAGAAGGTAAGGAATTGGTTTGGTGAAGTTCTTGTGTGAGTTCTCGTTGCTACCCTAGTGAAAAACCAGTTTTGGTGCCTTTTAAACAAGGCTAGAGTGAGTGAAAAGATGATAGGGGTTTAGAGGTGGATAGAATCCCATGAAAACTATGAGAGAAGGTAATTGTAGGGTGTTTAGAATATCTGATAGGTTGTAAGTGGTTAGAGAATTGAATAAGTGAGAAACCCTAGGTGAAAGAGGGTGAAAACTAGTGAAAAAGAGTGATTTTGTGAAGGAAGTGTATGTAGATCTTTGGGGTAGCACTATTTGAGGATGGAATGAGCATGTACATGAATAAATAATCCTGATTGAAGTGATTATAAGCTTGTGAGAGGTTATGGCATAAGAGTTTCAATAAACCCTAATTGATTGTAAGGAAAACGAGGGTTTTATGAAACGAGGTCTAAATGAGTGAGAGGAGACCTAAAAGTTGAATAATCCAAGGTTTTCTTGGCTATGTTTTGACTATTTGGAGGTTTCAAGTGTTGGTTGTGTGTTTGGAGAGGCATCTCTTTAAAAAATAGGCCTAATTGTGGCCTAATTTAGCGTTAAAAGCCAAATTTGGGACAATTTCTCTAAAAGAGTTGCAAGTGAGTTTCAGATATGTGAGAACGGGCCATAATGGGTGCTTAGTTTGGAGCATAGACAAGGTAGTGAACTATTTGAAAAGATGCCTCAGTAAAATGTGGTCTCAAGGAATGCCATGACAAGCAAATGCAATTGGAAGTTGCTCCTAGACTTATTACTTATGCTATGTGAAGTAATTGCATCAGTGCTTATGTTGACTTTCTAAACAACTATATTGTAGCTGAAATTTTTTCATCTATCAACATCTAGTTATTAGTTATGGAATGTGAAGTAATGTTTTGAGTTTGAATGATGTGCAATGCAACATAATCAACGATATGAATATAGACTACACAAATCTATTAAGTACAATTCATTAGTTAAACTCTTTGTTCTATTACTTGCGTGAAGGTTTGACTAAATCCACTGGCGCCGGGAGGTGTTCCCTCAACACCTCCAATATTAGCCTATTCAACATCCAAAATCACATATTAAAATACAATTCATAAAACAATGCTATCAACATGTAATAAATTTATAATTGTTTACTAGTTACATACCCCACTGATAGGTGTACTATAGAAATATTAGGTGTAGGGCTGGTGTATCCAATATCAACACTATGACCCTGCAAGTTTATTAAAATCATAAAACTAAATTAGTTAATCTTGCATTTCAAAATAAAAATGTAATAAATTAAATTCAATGAACATGCTAACTTTTACCTGAGTATCAATGCCATACATGTCATGCAAAATACCAATTGCCCTCTCCATCTCCATAGCTACAGACGGATCCTGCGCAACAACCTCCTGAGTGTTAGTGGGGTCATATGAACAAGTCACCCAACAAGATTGACACACATGGGATCAAAGCCCACTTGTTAGAGACTCCCCTGGATGGTGCTGTACAAGAGGACTAGCATGTTGGATGACACTCTACATCAAAGAGCTGATGGTCTGCAGAGTCTCTATGTTGACACTCTCCTTCGCGATGAAAAGGATGAGGATGTGCTCATGAGGCGGCCTAGGGAGAGGTCATCTCGCTTGTCGCATAGGATCCATCTATGCAACAGGTCTATCTTGGGTTGACCCTCCATCTCTCCCCTGGAAGTCCCTCATATCAAAATAATTTGGGATTTTGTTCAAGATGAACTCAACATATAGTTTCTTGAGGAAATATTGTGAGACTTCACAATTGTTACATGGTGGGTCATCAAAAACCATGTACCACCTATCCCAAAATATTTCCTAATCTCTTGGTGGTGGCACAAATGAATAGGAAACCTCTTTGCATTGAGGGAGAGAATTCCATTTCACCATGGGTTAATGAATAATGCGCACAAATCACCTTTTGTAATTTTTAAATCTTTTACTTCTTTATATAATAATTTATCTTGGTAAAAATCTCTAGCCGCCTGCCTCCTATCTTGCCAACCGGTTAATTGTTTGCTGATTGAATCTACATTTTTTAACATATCTTCTAGTGAAGTTTCTAGGGTCATTCTTTCTACAGTTGAACCATTTGGATTATTCAACCTCCCAATTAAATCCTCAATTTGTTTTTTATTGTTCTTAATTTCACTCATTAATTTTTCTGAGTGCTAGGAGGGTATTGAGGAATTGGTGGAGGAGGTTGTTGTTGTGGTTGAGGATTTTGTTCTTGCTATGGATTTTGAGGAGGGTTTCCAGGTTGATTAACATCTACAAATTCAAAAAATAAATATCAAATACAACCTAAAACTAACAAATTAAAAAAAAAAAAAATCCTTACCTCTTTGACCTCCTCGTTGACGTGGCGACATCCTGGCGATGAATCAACAACCATTGATGAAGATTTTTGCAAAAAATCTCCTCCTAGAACGTGAGCACAAAATTCTCCAGGGTTTTTGGCCGCGAGCAACAAGAAAAACATAGTCAGAAATGAAAATGAATCCGACCTCTTTTTTTTGCTCTTTTGACATGTCATAACGAGAGCACGTTATAACACACTCACGTTATGTGCTTGTGGTGGATGAGCCTCAGGATTGGCACACCAAGCCATAACACGAGTACATTCTAACACGCTCGCGTTATGAGTTTTCATTTTTTTTTTTTAAAGTGGCCACAAAATTGCTTCCCATCTTCATGCACCCACCCCCTAGAGGCCCTGAAATAGCTTGAAAAGTGGACAAACCAATCTCTGATGGATTTGACATTATAGATCTCTTCGAGAACTTTCCAACGATATGTTATAATAGAAAATCAGACACCTAAATCAAAAGTTATAGCCCTGCGAAGTTTGCCCTCTAAAAAGTGAATTTCATCAAAATATCTTCCTAGGCTAGAAATCAAACAACGAGACTTTTGGTGCCAAAACAAAAGGGAAAATCACACTTTCTAGAACATTCTAGGGCAGTTATTGGGAAAAAAAAGGGATAAGTGGGGGGTTACATAGAAGGTGGCTCCATTAGTACAAATTATGGCTCCGAATAATATATTTTATTTTCAAAGTTGATTTTGTTGTAATGAATCAAGCCAATATGGTTGTAGTATTGTAAGTTTTGAAGCTATAATTTCATTTTCTGAAAATAATTAAAAGTGAGTTTTTTATTGTCTGACATCTTCTGTGTTGGTATCTATTATTGTGATTTGTGTGGGTTTTGGGCAGTGTGGCCCTCATCACAAGTATAAATCACTAAAATGAGGGTTTGATATGGTAATGGTTCACAACTCCAAAAGATATCAAACAAAGGCTTGGATTCATAAAGAGGCGATGGGAAACAAATGGAATGGGAAATTGACTCCATGGTGACTTAATGAAAATGAAATTCCAGGATGGATAAGGTCTAAAAATGTGATACATATGAAGGTGGTTTGATGGTGTATTTGAGAAAAACTAAACTGTGGGAATAACAACACACTAAGGAAAAGGATTCAACAATATAAATTGGGAGATGGAAAAATGAATTGAAAATATACTTGAAGTGAATGGATATGGCTTGGAGGTGTGTGGGGGAAAGGTATGAAGAGTATCCTATAGAAAAATTAGAGAAATAAACTCATTTCAAACTAAAATGGTAAAAGGAAATGGTCACCCTATTGAAACCTTTAGAAATTCGATGTCTATTATCAAAGATCTAGTTGCAATATTGTCTAATGAAAAATAAAAAATTTCTAAGACTTTGGGGATGAAGACATTTGCATCTCTTTGCTTTTATGATTGAGTCAAATACTGACCAGGAAAATCTAGTTACTTATGATTTTATCATTTTAGCAAGGTTATAATTTAACTCAACACAAAATAGGCTTATTTTCTTTCTTTAAGCCCTTATTTCTTTTGTAATATTTTATAAATCTAATTAGAGTAATATTAGTTTAAGGATAAAAGCTTGCAATTTATTGTTATAAGGTTGAAATTTTTGTATTACAAGTTTGTTTTCATTGTTTATTAACAAACTTAAAGTGGTAATTAAATGCAATAAATATTTTGAATTAGTTTGTAGATGCATGTTAAATCTAAGAATACTAATTTGTTGATATATTTTAGCAAAAAAAAATAATTAAATTGAAATTGAACTAGGAAAGAGCCCTTGAAATGAAATAGTTCACAATGGTCACTAAATTATCCTTCATGTCCATGACCTAGTTACACAAAGCTTGGAGTAGTTGATATTCCCTTAAGAGAAGATTTCCTTTCAAGAAAGATGAAGCACACTTAGTGCTTTACTTGAGTTGATGAATGTGCCAAATCACCCATCAATAGTACCCCTTCAACTAACTTGCAACTTTTAGCTTTTTTTTTTCTTTTTCAACCATTCAACCATGTCTCCAACTTTCCCTTCTAGGTCTTTGAATCCCCTCTAAAGCCCTTCCAAAACAAGGCCCTCCCTTCTTTACTCTACTTGATTTTATGACTATATCCCATGGAATTTCAATTTTTCATTTTACAACCCTTTAACTTTGTTGTTAGCCCCCCTTTCCAAAGCTTATACATTTCTTGATATGATATCTCATCACATTTAGATTTCATTCACCTATCTTCTCATGTAGGTTTCATTCACCTATTTTCCAATAGATCCCAATAGTGATTGGATCTTTGACACTATCAACCCACCTGCCAACTCTATGCTCGATGTCTCTACTTGATTGTGCATCCATATTATGCTACTCTTTTGCACATTGTTCTTTAATACGCTCATTATTGTCTTTCCTCATGTTCTCCTATGAGTTCCCAACAACATTTTCTCTTGGTAGCAACCCTATCCTCGTAAGAAAATCCCTCAAATCTGGGGCCAACTAAATTAGCACTAAGTTTGAATGCTTGCCTGGTGAGCTTACCTTTGTCAAAAAATATTGCAGCTAACATGGAATTTTAGATTAACAAAAGAACAGATCTAAAGAATGCAGAAACATTCAACACACAGAGAAAACAGGAATTACGTGGTTCGGCAATATGCCTAGGTCCACGGGAAAGCAGGAGGAAATCTTCTTATTAATCACAGCACCCTTACAACAAACTTTGTATTACAAGCAGTCCAATTTATAATGGACTCTACAGCAGGAATTAACCGAGTGATTAGCTGGTGCACAGAAGGAGAATCGTCCATTTTTAGGGACATTGAAACTGTTTAACAACGAATGGACTGCAATAGAAATTGGTTCGGGGAATCACCAGAATGTGGAAACGGTGGAACTGCATTTGTTATCATTCAAACAGTTCATGAGAAAATCACGGGACTTCACATCCCAACAACCTTGTGATACACGTGTGAAAAGAATAATTAGATGCATGAATCCAATCCACTGCACCAGACAAATGCTAGACGATCAAATGTTTGCCACCTTGATTTCAAGTAAAATCTCAATCCCCCATTATTCTCTATTGTCGTCTCTGCTCGCATATTTTATGACCATTTCATCTCGTCACCCATTCAGTCCTGCACAAGCCAATCATGACTGTTGATCCATTATATTATGCCGATTGAATCATATTTTCTTTTACAGTCGAAAGTCTTCGTTCAATAACCAACTTAACCATGTCTGAGGCGCCTCCTCCATCACCACGAACCGACCTTTCCTCTGCAAAGGGAAACAACGATGGATTCAGAGATTATTTGGAGAAATTGGGGAGATCGCTGAGTGGTATAAAGTTGGGTTTGCCCTCCAAGAAGAGGAATTCTAAGGACTGCAAAATTCCTTTGATCGACATGATGGGAGAAAGGGATCAGGTGGTGAAGAAGTTAGCAGAGGCGGCTGCAGAGTTGGGGTGTTTTCAGGTGGTAAATCATGGGGTCTCTTTACAGACTGTGGCCAGAGCAGAGGAGGAAAGCAATCGGTTGTTTCAGCTGCCCCTTCAGAAAAAGGAGGAAATATCTGGGGGCCTTGGATCTCCTTTTGGCTTTGGTGATGATGGCAGCAACGACTGTTCGAATGAATGTTTTTTTCTGCAGACAGACGGGCACCATGTTCAAGACTTTCTCCGAGATATCTGGCCCGAAGGCTGTGTCGACTTCAGGTAAAGTCTTTTTGGAAACAAAAATATGGGTTGAGAAGTAAAATTACATTTGATTAGAACAATTCTTGTGAATTTCAGTTACGCGGTGGGAGAGTACTGTGATGCGTTGCAGAAAGTAGCAGGGGAGATCCTGGAGCTTTTACTGGAGGGGTTGGGGGGTAAGTGGGGGAAGGATGAGCGTGCCCATTTCTTAGCGGAGGTCGAATCAAACGATTCATCACTACTATGCCTTACTAATCACAGGGCATTCTGCCATTTGGAAGATCATGATCAAATCAGACATGGGATTCCCTTCATCCTCTGTTTGCAGTACCCAATGAGCGCCTCCTTTGTTTCCCAACTCTTCCTCCACAACACCTGGGTTCCAGTCTTTCCACAACCTGGCGCCCTCTTTGTCTTTGTGGGCGACATTCTTCATGTACGGTTAGACTTAGACAGCATATTTTAAGTTTTGATTTGTTAAGTGATTTATTTGAAATCACACTAATAGGTGGATCTTGTTGAAGAAGCTAGTGTAATTTCATTACATGGTTAGACTTAAGTAACACACTCTAAGTTTTGATTTGTTTAAATAATTTGTTTGAAATCACACTAATAATCGGATCTTATTGAAGAAGCTAGTGTAATTTCATTATACTTGAACTATAAATCATTTAAACAAATCAAAGCTTAGAATGTAGTGTTTAAACCAAACCATCATATACACTCATATATTCAAACAAACCCATATGACATTTAAATTGGCAGCAACCTTCAGATTAAGCATAGGCCTGTTTGCAGTCAGGCACTGCAAACATACAATGATGCTTAAGCTGAACGTTCTGAATCTACCATAGCCTGTAATCAATTCATTATTACTGTTGTGGGTTGTAATGCAGGTATGGAGTAATGGAGAATACAAGAGTGCGGTTGTAAGGCCAATGGCAGGGCGCGAGGAAGGGGCTTGTACGGTAATGGCACTTATACGCTCGCCATCCACAGATATGAGCATTAGCCCATTAATGGAAGCTTTGGATTCTGATAAGAAGAAGCCTGTGTATAGCTCCATTGAATTGAAGGAATATGTCTCTCGCATGCTTCGCCAGAGATTTGTGTTTGAAGACCCTCTTAAACGCTACAGAATTGATTGAGGTCGGGGTCATCTAGAATGTAATCTGCTGGTAAAAACTATGCATTGCAGAAGGGTCAGTGTCTGTCGTTTGCCGAGGGTGGACAGTGATGCGACGTGATTTGCTTGCTTTTGTCATTTATCTGCCACGATGGGCATAAAATCCAAGACATTCAACAAGAAAATGTCTACCACTCAATTACTGTAGAAATTATATCATTTGTTTTATCTGTCCGTCCAACAATTGCATCTCTCCTTGCCATAAACGAAAAATTGAAAACATACGGTATGCATTATTTCTAAAAGAGGGGTAAAAACATACTGTATGCATTAGTTTTCATCATTGTATCAGGATTTTGGTTAAATTATATGTTTGACTATTGGATGATAGTGAAAGGATTGTAGTTCAATTGGTCGAGCATAATTAGTGAGGAGGATGGTGTGTTCATTGATTATTCCATCCACTTTAAATCCGAGAGGTGCAATTGGACTAGGTTTAATCCTTGGCTGTCTTTGATGGTCGGGATCCCCCTATTTACAGCTGCTTAGTCAAAGGATAAATTCTAGTATGCTTGCTCAACATGTTGTAGTTCACTTGTTGAAAAAGAGTAGAGATGTTGATATCTATGCAGTCCAATTGTTTCCATATGTGTGTATCAAACTATCTTGTTTTAAATACAAGTATTTTACAAAAACTTCTTTGTTTTTGATGAAAAAAATAAATATTAGTATTGATTGATTCATAATGAATTAATGTTTGTTCTTTTATACAACAACTTAGTATATGCTTTGAATATTTTTATTCTTAAGTTATTAAATAACTATTAGTTGGTAAGGGGTCAATTTGGGCTCAAGAATCATTTTGAATTTAGAAATTAAGAGGAGAAGGCTATTTTTGTATTGTATTCTAATCTAAGTTCAACTCTACCCTATCGATTTCACTAAGGATAATGAACTAGAAAAATGTAGATTGGATAAAGATCCTTGGAATGCATGATGATAGGTTTAGGTATCGACTTTCACACAAAACATGTCATTTTGTACACTATTTATTGCACTCAAGATAATTAAGGCAAAGTGTCATGTGTACAATTTTCAACCTTACAATAACATACAATGTATATGCATGACTAATTAATATATCATTTTATAATATTCTAAAGGAAAATGACCTTTTCTTAAACTAAATGTGTTATTTAGACCAATAAATTAATGAATGCAATAAATACATTGAATTTAAACATATTTTCTAAAGGATAATAGAGTTATGGGCATAGATATTAGAAAATTGAAACATTGAAAGTTAATTTAGAAAGTAAATGCAATGAAGGTTGATAACACTTCACTCTAGGAGGGATAAATATTGAAAGTGTCCACTAATGCACTAAAATCTAGTTGTCTTAGGGTTATAAATAGAAGATATCTATCTATGATTCACATTAGGATATGAACAATCAATCAATTTTGTGAGGGGTCAAATATGCAAGACTAGGCCATTTTAGTTATGGATTTGATCTCTACTTATGAAATGATTTAGTTGACTATGCATTCCTATTTCCTATTTCACTAATTTTGTTGTTCTTTGCCTTGCTAGATTTGGAATTGTGGTATTCAAAAATTCCTTAAGAGAGCTATTGAATTCATACAAGATAAGTTCTCCTAGGTCAATCGATGGAAAAGGTTAGCTAAATATAGTTGTACCAATGATCAAAGACAACACTCCTCAATCATGCAAAATGTTCAAGGATGATTATACAAATTATGATTTTTTGTGTGCTCCAATTGAAATGTTCCTTGAATTATATGTCAATATTTGCTTATAATGATTAAAATATGAGGAAATTCCAAATGAATGATGTAGACAAATTTAAAATCCGGCTCCAAGCTCAATTTCAATATTCTTCATAATTCTATTCTATGGTCATGATTAAATAATCTCAATTATTTAATTAATTCATCTTTTAACATTAATTCTTCTATTAATTAAATAATCTTAATTATTTGATTAATTCACCTTTAACATTAATTCTTCTTCTATTGATTAAATAATCTTAATTATTTAATTAATTCACCTTTAACGTTATCTCTTTTCTATTGATTAAAATAATTCAATTATTTTTAATTAATTCATCTTAACATTGAATTCTTCTATTGATTAAATAATGTCAATTATTTAATTATTCTCTATAGTCTTCATTTCTTCTATTAATTAAATAATCTTAATTATTTAATTAATTCACACTTTTCTTTATTCTATCCGATTAATTAAATAAACGCTTTTTATTTAATTATGTTACTAATTAACCTTATCCTTCTTGTCAAATTAAATAAATTCTTATTTAATTTACTCTTTATCATATTTCAACTATAATTAAATAAATTCATTATTTATTTAATTATTCATTTAAAATCCCTTCATCACTTAATTAAATAGATATTATTTATTTAATTATTCTTCGAATATTGAGTTTTGAATTAAATGAATTATTTAATTCATTAATTCTATTTTAACACATTCTTCTATATTTTAGATAATTATGTGAGTTATCTAAGTATTCACTTTTACTCGACTCGACATCTATTTTAATCGTTCAGTTAACTATTGATTTAATGTCTGAGTGGCGTCTTCAAGTAATCTCTTCGTCAAACCATTCAAATCATCCACTTCTAACTCAATTGCGTGCACATGCATATTAATTAAATATTATTATTTAATTAATTAAATGTTGTGCGTGCATTCGAACACTGAGTCATTATAATCAATCTTCATCTTTGTCATGCCAAGATAATTCTTCTCTTTTCGAATGTCGAACTGAAGATTAAATCATTTATTTAATCTTTAAGTCTATTTATAATTCAAATCACTCATGTCACTTCTATCAGTTATCTGAATGCATGTCCAATCTGTCAATCTCAACCATCTGTTAATCTTTTAATCTTGACCTGTCATTCTAATAATCAATTTTCTATAAATTGATTTGTCATTCTTCATTCCAATCTCTCCTTTAATTTTGTAACTTTGGAGATACCTTCATTTGAATCTTCAGTTATTTTGCTAATCACTATCTTAGGCTATACTTGCACGAACTTGAAAATCTGAGGGCAATTATACTACACAAGCAAAATGGAGAAGGGCAATCGAGATGAATCATGGAAATACGTTTTGAATTGGTGAGATTGTTCTAGTTTTAATTATGTTTTTACTTTCCCATGTTCTTTGTTGCTTAACGTATGAATTTGCATTCTAGATCTAGTATTGTATTGCATGTGTGCTTTTAATCTACCAAACTTCTTTGTTGTCTATTGTGCAAAAGCTTGTTTCATTTTCAGGCGTTACATTTTGGTGAACCCGACGTGAATTACTAACCCTCTTGATTAACATTCTTTGTTTGGAAGTTTTTGGTGTTTTTTGTGTTGAAAGGTGTAGGTACTTTTGAAGAATCTTGAAAATCACACATTTTGGAGTCTTTTGAGGTCAAATAAATAGCATGGTTGCGTCCGGAAGGGTCGAGAGACGAAGATTCATATATTATATTGCATATTTTCGTTAAGGGAAGCATTTTTTACA
>VDFB02188593.1:0-26915 GCA_007258455.2 Sequoia sempervirens
AGAGATTTGACATGTGTATCTCTTGTAAGACAATTTTGTGATCTTAATATAAACATGTAAAGGAATTCAAGGATGACCATGTGTTCACATCAAACTTTTATTCTTAGTTTTTTAAAATTATGTTTTCCATTGTATAGATCAATGTAAAATTATTATAGTATAAAATATTTGTATTATGTTTTATTTTTAAAATATTTGATTAAAATTCATTCAAGAATATAAAAATAATAATTCACTAATTGGGTTTTATTAGTTAATGTGAATCCCTTTGAATCAATTTAAGAAAAGGGTAAAAAAATGGTGCGCGTAGGTGTAGGTGATGTTCGGAGATGAAACAAGGTAGTTCGAGGGTTTGCAGTCGAGGAAGAAGGTTGGAGGCTGAAGCGTGGAGAGGTGGAAGGCTCAACATGGAGGCAAGGGTGTTGGACAAAAGATGTAGAGGTGAAATTCCCTCAAGAAGATGTCAGGAACCAAGCAAAGCTTGAAAATTAGATGAGTCCTAAAGTGTGTGGAGGAAGGGGGAGCACAATCAAGGTTCTACAATGAGAAACTGGCATAACCATCTCGGCCCTGCTCTACAGAATGGGCCACACTGGAATAGTGTTGGAAATCGAAGAAGATATAAAAGGGGAAATTTTTGAACTAGATGAAACCCTAACTGGGGTTGGAATCGAGGAATTGTGAAGGTCTGGCAAGGAAATATGCCTCATGAAAATAGAGTTGATGGCTCCCCCTTGATCCATGGCTCCAAAAATGGGAAAGGTGAAGGCGATAAGTTGGAAGTTAAACCTGGAAGTTGAACCCCGCCAGAGAAAAGTTGTGACAATTGATTCAGAAAAGCTATGGTTGGAGAGAGTTCAGCTGGAATGGTTGGGTTGATTTCTAAATGGCTAGGGAAATATTTCAAATGGGATTTTCTGGTGCATTGGTGGCAAGAGAAGTGGGGCCTAGACCTACAAATGAAAAGGCTAGCTAATGGTTACTTTGTGTTCATATGTCTGTCAAAAGATATCAAGGTGCAAATCAAATCTGGTGCCTAGCTTTTGGATGGATATGACTTCTACATTAGGAGCTCGATTGTTGGATTTAACACCCACACAAATATAATGGAGGTTGTCCAATACTAGTGGAGATTTCCTAATTTTTCATTGGATTTTTGGCATCCAGAGATCTTGAAAGAAATTGGAAATTGCTTGGGGTCCTATGTGTGCATGGAAGAGAGGAAGAATCAGGACAAAATAAGCCCTTTAGTAAAGTTGTGTGGAAAAAAAACTAGGCCAGGAAAAGTGGGAAGAAATTGAGTTGGAAATGGAATGGGGGTTCTTGAAGTAGAAATTGATCCCAGACCCAATCCCAAATATGGAGCTCATCAATTCCCTGAGGAGAAGAGATCACCTAGTCATACCACACAAGGAGCATAGTAAATGCTCCAAGGAATCACAACACCTAATTTCCTCTCCCAAGCATCCGTAGATGGAGAAGGAAGCAATGAAGGCAAGGGAGGATGGAGAGACCAGTCTAGATAAAGGAGGTGATGTAGGTATGGGGATCTAGGAGGATCTAGAGGGTGAATTGAAGGATACAGTGGCAGAAGCCATAAACTTGTTAGGTAATAGGTGCATGAAAGAAGATCTGGGCTCCTTAATTGAGGTGGCCAATGAGATGGTGGAACTCACCAAGGTGGCTAAGAGTGGTTCTCTAAGGATGGAAGAAGAGATTGAATATGATGATTGGATGAATTTTCTAGGTTTGGAAGATGATGAGCTGCCTGGCCAGGTTTTGGGGAAGAAGCAAAAAATCACAGCAATGGATCATGGTGAAGGTGGAAATCTAGGCATAAGCTTGAAGGAAATGCAAAAATCATCCCCACACTGTGGGGAATGCAAAAGGAGAGGTAGAATCCTAAACCAAGAGATACTCAAATGGGATGGGAAGGCAAGTGGCCAAAAGAAGATTATGGAGATGTTGAAAGTAGGGAAGAGCTTAGCTCTTCCTGAACAACCATGAAAATCTTAACTTTGAATGTTAGGGGCTTAAATGCCCCTAACAAATGGTGCCTAGTTAGGCACCAGTTAGGTAGCTTTCATATAGATGAAGGTTTGTTGTAGGAAAAAAATTTGGATGAAGAGGAAAGAAAAAATCTTGAAAGCAAGTTGAAGTCTTAGAGATGTGTTGGGGTTAATGTTGATGGGGCCTCGGGCGGTTTGTTGATTGTTTGGAAACCATAGTCAGTACTTGTCGAGGGAATTAACAGTGACAAACACTAGCTTGCATGTCGAGAAAAGAGGTTTTTATCAAATCTAAGTTTCTTACTTATTAATGTTTATGGACCAATTTCATGCATTCAGAAAAGATTAGTTTGGAAAGAATTGAAGGGAGTTCTAAATTAGTCCATGCAATATTTCTGCATTTTTGGGGGGGGGATTTTGATGCCATCCTGAGATCTAAAGACAAAAGAGGTGGTGTTGGAAGGGCATTTCAATCTTAGATAGATTTTAAAAGTTTTGTTGACCAGAATTTTCTAATGGAAGTGTAAATGGGGAATGGAAATTACACCTGGAAAAATAGGAGGAAAGGATTTTGTAGTATTGCAAAGAAACTCAACAGATTCCTTTTCAAAGGTGACTTGGGAATATTCCCATTCACCTTATAAAGTAGGATCCTTCTTGGTGTAGGGTTGGATCATTTCTCAGTTGAATTGAAAATTTGTGGTGAAAGAAGTCCAGTCAAGTTCCCCTTTAGGTTTTAGCTGAGGCCATGGTCAGCATTGGGCACAATACTCCAATTAGTTCAACTATAAGGTGTAGCAAATGGCTTTCAAACACATTACCAACCAACAATTGAAGTGGATTCTTCTAAGGATCGACCCTCGTGGTGGTGGCAGTTAAAATGATATTGGGTAAATATTTTCTATAGAATCGCGAGTGCTTCAAGGTGAACACCCATATTGATTCATGTTTTCTTTCATCACTTCTAGATGTGAGGACTCCAAAGGGTGAAGCAAAGACAATCATCTGCAAGTTGTTCAAGAGAGAGATTCTGGGAAGTTTGGATGAGGTGCTAAAATTTGCATTGTTGGGGCGAGGCGCACCATAGGCCCATGATTTTCCATTAGTTAAGGTGGTGGGTGAGTTCATTCATGTGTACCCTTTTCTATTGGAGCTCAAGGGCATGGCTTTGGTTCGCCATTTCTAGATTGCACAATATGGTGTTGCCTTATTGAAGAAGATGATTGGGGTAGAGACAGTGGAAGGTTTGGACTAATGATGGAATTTGATCAATTTTCCAAATTGAATGGCTTTTATCTAGGTTCTGTGGGTTGGGTGCGGCAGTATGTGTGGTTGGTTTAGTGGTTCATGTTTGTAAATAGTTTAGCACTTTTTAGTTCAATTTTTTTGTTTCACCTGTTTGTTGTGGTTGATATGGCTGGACTTGGTAGATAGTCTAGGAAGCACAACTCTGCAATTTTGAGGGAAATTAGGGGTTTGGGATGTATTCTAAATATTTTACCTGCAATGCAGATGAATTGTACTCCTTTGATATCTAATATAACCTCTCTCTTACGAATCAAAAAAAAAAATTGGGTTTTATTAGTTGATAGCAAATGAACCAATGAGATGCTAGAATTAAAATAGTTAAACAAATCTTCTAAGTCTATATTTTTCTCAAATTTACTTTAAAATGTCAAAATTAATTTATCTATCATTCTATTAGATAATAGTTGTGAGCACTAATATTAGTGTAATGTAAGATGTAATTTATTTTTTTTTTTTGACTAAGAAAATGTTAATAGTATGTTACAAACTTATTTTCATATTTTCATATCAAAATTTATATTTTATTTATTGTCCTATTTAATAAATGACATTATTTTTAATTTAAGTCAATTTTATTTATTGAAAAGGGGAATTAGAGAAATGTAAGTAAAGG
This sequence comes from Sequoia sempervirens, assembly GCA_007258455.2. Taxonomy (NCBI): domain Eukaryota; kingdom Viridiplantae; phylum Streptophyta; class Pinopsida; order Cupressales; family Cupressaceae; genus Sequoia; species Sequoia sempervirens. The sequence goes on from VDFB02188593.1 coordinate 3,931, forward strand.
TAGCAAAAAAAATTCCTAAACTAATCTTGAGATGAGGATAATGCAAAACTTTAAAATATATTTACAATTGTCACAAAAAATAAAACATAAATATCATGCATACTAAACAATAGTGATTTACGTGGGAAAAACCCTTTTGGGAGAAAAAAACCCACTCCAAAAGTCACCCAATATATTATTAAAAAATCATGAAGATTACAATGTGCTTGCAAAGAAAGATTCTCATAGGAGTATCAGCAACTAGAGAGTCAGATGTAACACAATAACTATCAGACTTTCAAAATACATCACAATACACAACCATACATATTTCCCTCATAAAATAGGGTTTCCTTCTGGGTAAACACAAGCCAATAAAATATCTACTATTAAATATGAGACCTAATGATGAATGGTACAAATTTACAATGATAAAATAAACATAAAATGTGGCTTTCTAGGGCACTACCTTAAACCCCTTCTAAGGTACATAGCCCCCAGGCCCCCAATTGGGGGGGGGTCATCCCCCTCAATTCCCACAAGGGGGATACCCCCTTGCAAGCCCCCACACTCAATATATTAACCTCTTATAATTGCAAGGTTGACACACCATTTTTCTAACAAGAAAATATGAGAGATTATGATTAAAATAATTATAATAAAATATATAAAATTTACATCTATTACTAAAAAAATATTTTTTGAAATAACAATAAGAAAATTAATATTTAATAAAGGATAATGAATATTTTTAATCTATTTTATATCTATTTGTTTCATAGGTTACTTAAAAATATATATATTTATAAATGCTAACATATTTTATCAATTTAATGTTAAATGCATTCACATGTTCAAACATAATTATTAAATTGCACCATATTTAGAACTTTAATTTTCATTTAGCATTGCCTCTATTTGATTAACATTTGTAACATAGTTCTAACTTTTGTTGAATTAGGTTCTTTTATTTTAATTTTTAAACATGATTTAGAAGAAAAAATTTGAAATTAGTTCACCAATTCTATCTCTACTATGCTAAGTGAGTTTATAAAATTTTAGTATATTTACACAATCTTTCTAATTAAGCTAAAGTATAACAATATATCCCACTAGTACATGACACATGGTTATTTACTAAATTATGAAAAATAATGTGTCATGTTCTTGGAACATAAGGAAAATAGATTAAGATTATTATGGATGACATATTTGACATGATTATGTATGTTCATTTAGCATTCTATAGTACATTTTCCCTTTAAACTTCATGTATTATTTTTACTAGTTAAATTACCACTTTGTACCATATTTTTTATGGACAAATGAAGTTATACAAAACATGATTTTTTAAAGATAAGCAACCCTTATTGTAATCCTTTTAAAAGTATGATTATGATGAGAGGTGTTCAAAATAACATTTAAGACTGTTATGTTGAGAGGTGTTCAAAATAACATTTAAGACTGTTATGTTGTGACCATGTAAGAAAAGATATTTAGAGCTAATATTTATTTTTAAAAATAAAAATATAAAATAACTCTTAATTAAATAAAATAAATAATTCCTAAGAAAATAAAATAGCTTCAAAATGACCATGCACATAAAAACTAAAACACAACCCACAAATATTTATAAAAACTAAAGCTATAAATAAATCTTTAAAAAATAAATATATTATAAAAGAAATTTTAAGTAAATAAAAGTATATCTTCAAATAGAAATAAAGTATACAACATAAATAAAATTAAACATTTCTTTAGTAAATAAAATAGCTCTAATTTAATAGTTACTAGTATTTTTAGATAGGTGTTTTTAATATATATATATACTAGTTTGCATTATGTTTATTTAGACGTTATGTTTTTAATTATAATGTTTACAAAAAATAATGACATTCAATCGAGACACTAGATAAAACAACAAATTATGTCAAAAATTACATTGCACCTTATATCAATCTCCTTGTTTCAATAAAAAAAAAGTTAATGTAATGCCCCACCTAGAACCCTAGAGGACAAAACTTATACAACAAAAACGGATTTTTTTTAATATTAAATACAATGTTGCGCAAATGAATTTGAACATAACCTTAATTAATATCCTATGTCCCCTAGGGTGTATGATTGCATTACTTATTTACCGTTATCCAAATTACAAAACCATATAACTTAATTATAACCAAACACTAATCGTCATAAGCATCACATTTACTTTTCACAAATAGTTAAATGAACCAAGAGATACAATCATGCTATATCATGAAGTAATAACTCAATATATATCATTTCAATTAACTTGTACAAAATTACAGAATACATCTCTCTTTACATATATGAGATACATCATTTCAGTATACAATTACATTTGTATAGTAGTAATTCCTTGATACAAGTGAGGAGTGCCCAACATAAGATACATGATACAAGATAAAGATACAAAATATTTACAAGTACAATGATCAATCTCCCAAAGTAGATGTATTGTTGAAGTCCATGGAATAGATGAAGTTGCCACATTACAAACATAAAGGGGAACCCAATGGAGAATGTAACACATTCCACCCAACCACATGAACCCAAAGGTTCACCCCCCACGCTAGGAGGCAACAAAGGGCCCCACTATAACTTGTTGATGGTGTTTTCTGCACAATAACAACTCAGACAAGATACAAGTATCCTATCTCTCTTGAAAGGTAAATATCTATCAGCAAGCCTTAAGAGATAACCCCAAGGTCTCTAATGTCAAGTCTTGAAAAATGTAGTGAAACAACTTAAAGATAATGTGAAAATGTTGGTAATCACAAAGGGACCTTACAAAAAAAATACTGGAATCTAAAACTTATCAGATCTTGTAATATGGTGATACTTCAAATCCTAAATCTAACACTGATAATAAAGAAATAGTAAAAGATGGGGGTTTAAGAAAGATTATTAATATTAAAGCTACTCCTAAGATCAACAATGTAGATAATGAAATACTTGTAATGGACCAATCCCAAAAACTAATTCCTTCTTAACCAAGATGAACTTGCAATCTTACAGTTCAATAGTGTTATCTTCTAAGGTGTTAAATATTTTTAGATCATGAACATTCATCCAAAACAACCCTATTGCAATTGAGATGAACGAAATTCAAAATTGAACTAAGTACAATAAATATATGGTCCAAGCTCACTTTACAAAGCAACCCACAATCAACCAATTGCAAAAAGTATGGACCAGGGATTGCTACAAACACTTCAAGCATCAAACCATAAACACCATTGAATAATCATCTCTAATTATAAATCTAACATATATCCAGTATTTTTCAAGCAATCTTAAAAGATAGAACAATAAGAACCATGCAAGATAAATCAACATAAGAGAAATTTCCAAGAGCACAATGTCTTCAATTGTATTGAATCACCCAATAATAGCAACAATTCTAGTGTATAGTGTTACAACACTTGCTTCAAAATAAAACTAATTCCTAGTACTAGCTTTGATCTATCACTTAGCTCGCTTCAAAGTCTCATCATCTAGCCTTTACAAATGAAGCACAAGGCCATACTTATATAGATCTCATGATATGTTAGCCTATTTAGGGTTACAAAGAAGGCCAGCCACAAAACAAGTTGGCCTAGAAAATTCAAAAATAAAATATAAAGCATTAAATGCTTGAAGCTCCTTTCCAGGTTGGCCTGAGATCATCAATGCAACCCGGTCCAATGCATGTAGAGATCAAAGGAATGATAATGGGAAGCACAAATTTTGAAGTAACTACTCATTAGCTAGCCCCCTATCCTTATCTTGATCTATTTTATCCTGCACCATAAGGAAAATATTCTCTAGGTTGGCCAAAGGTGGAGTAATTAACACTTTTAATCTTCTATCAATGGATTTAATCTCCTCCCTAGATTCTTTGATGACCTTTTCCATTCCACCTTGAGATATTGGTATTTCTCCATGACAACAATGTAGGTGGATGTATCATCTAAATGGTGGGTTGTGATAGGACCATCATCAATTGGGGCATAAACTTCCTGCCACCACTTCCTTAATTGCTCAAAACTTAGATGCTTCGGTGCAAACTTCTTCCTCCCAGTCATGATCTCAAAGAATGAAATACATTTGTTGTAAATATTCTTTAATGTGCTTCCTACCTACTGCCCCTACTTATGTATCCTCTTCAGAACTTTATGCTTAATCTGTAATGATTCATACCAGTCCCAAGGTTCTGAAACCTTTGAAGAAGAGAGGATTCCATCAGTCACCAATTTCTCCTCTACATAATCCATGATGGTCTTTAGCTTTTGAAAGGAGGAGGTTTGTATCTGTCTTATCTTGCCCCAGCACATTCTGCAGCCATTCAAAGCATATGTGTGCATCACCACAAGTGGACAATATTTCCTTAATCATATCATCTCCTCGGTGTCTAACTCCTTGCAACCATCCATGGGTGGCTTGCGTAGAAGCTTTCATCTTCTCAATCTCAGTGGATGCCTCCTTAGGCAACAGAACTTCAGGAGTCACCCCTTCACTTCCCACTTCTTGTAGAGGCTCCATCAAGTGTTGCACATATCTATATACAACATTCAATTGTTTCTACAACCTCTCCTTCTCTATTGTTTCCTTATCCAACCTTCTTAGAATAGCCTGGGAAAACTCTTGGAACTCTTCCTTCTCTTGATCCTTACTAGTGGGTCCTAGGTTCAAAGTTTGAATTGTATAATCTTGAGGAGCAATCTCCCTTTTATCTTTTTCTGCAGTAGGGGTGGCAATGTGAATAATCATGTTGTCTGCTTCATCCCTGGTAATTTTGGAGATTACCCTAGCTTTTTTCTTCACCTTCCCTTTACCAATGTTTTCCAACAATTCATCCCAATTTGGAGGGGTGTCATCCATAACCACCTGCTTCCTCCTAAATCTTTCATTGAGCCAACTTGGGGTAGAAGAATCTGACTTTTGCTCATTTTGTTTCTCCTTTTCTATTTCACCTTCAGAGGGCTCAACATCTACAACATGTACGGATGGGACCTCCTCACTTTTTCCTTCTCCTTCATCATTCTCCTTATTATCTTATGGCTTCTGACTCTCCTCTTGATTTGTTGTCTTTGTCATAACTTGAATAGGAGAAAGGGTCCTTTGATGTGTCTTTTCCTCTTCCATAGATTTCCCTTCTTCTTCCCTGACTAGTGAGTCCTCATAAGATACCAAGGAAGACTAGAGAATATTTCCAAGCTCTGCCTTTGCACTATGGAGATATCCAACATGGAATTTTTTTGTCTCCTCACATTGATGTGCCTCTTCAACATCAACCTTTGTTTGTCCTTTCTCTCCATCATTCAAGCTCTAAGTTTAGGGAGGAGCAAGAGTGTCCTCTTTTTGTGTGGCAAGAATAAGTGTAGGAGCTCCCTCTTTTACCATACTCTCCTTTGGAGAAGGATTTTTGGCCTTCCTAGAGTAAACTTGTTTCTTTTCTCCAAAGCTCTTTACATCCACCACCTGTGGTCTTGTTTCCTCTTTTTGTCCCTTAGGTTGTCCACTTTGTTTTCTTGAAGTTTTTAAAACTCTTCTCCTTTTGGGCACAGGGAGACTATCCTTTTCCCCTTCTTCTTCATGCTCCTCCTCCTAAGCAAATGACTTTTCTTTCAAGGTAGTCTTTCTTCATTTAGCACCGAGCTTCCTTTTCTTTTTTGCCTCAGCCTCTACTTGGATACCTTTAATCTTGATTTTGAAGGTAGAATCCACCTCTTCCTTTCCTTTTGGATCTTGTTCATCTTCTTCAGAAGTGAATTGGACTCCAAATTTCCCATCAGATCATATATATACTGATTCTCTTCATTATCCAGTTCCCAAATCTTATGCTTCAGCCACAACTTAGCATACTTGATGACACGAGCATTGATTTGCTCTAATTCAATTTTCTCTTCCTCTAACCAATCAATCTCACTTACAAGCTTGTCCTTGATTGACTGATAATCATGGCTTTGGATTACTTCCCCATCATCATCAAGTTGGTCAGGGATGGCCTTGATGTTGTACAATTTGATAAAATTGGCTGTCAACCTAGAGAATTTCTTCCTTCGGACCTCAAACTCATTCTTACAATTTTCCCAATAATCCTCAATGTCATCTTTGTGTCTGAAGTCCCTGCTAGCTTTCTTTTGAGCTTCTCTTGTCCTATCAAACCTAGGCCTCTTGGAGTGAAATTCCAAACCTAGAGTGCTCATTTCTTCTTTGGAAGAGTGTGTTGTGATCAAAGAAGGGAAGACCTCATTAACTCCTATCTTCAATGGAAATTCACCTCCCAAGCCAGTTTTATGCATGTCCTTCTTCACAATATCATCAAAGGCTGAGATTTTCCTTGTAACCTCCAAAAGTATGATGTGGTCTTTTGGATATCTTGGAAATCTATAAGGAGCCCTTTGGAAACCATCAATTTTGATATTTGAGAAGGTAGGAAACTAAATAATCCATGCCCCATATTTTTGTATCAATTCCTTAGCTGCATAAAAAATCCTTACATGTTATGCTCCTTAGATCAACCTGGTGATATACATGGTGAATTCCTCATTCACCCTCCTGTAGCTTGAGTTACCGAAGTACAGCTGGGGATACACCTCATAGATAATATCTTGGCCAAAATTCCCTCTTGCACTCAACCCCTTGTATGGATAAAATCTGACCAAAGCATAGACCAAGTAAGATGTCATTGTGAAGCTCTTGGTCTGCAATACACTACATAGTTTATCATGAATCATGGCACTGATGATACCTAACCAATGATAATCTACATTTTGCTCCATCCTTACTATGTTGTAAAACATCCAATTTTCAAATATCCCTATAGTCTTCAAACCCACCACTCTGCTAAGGAAAGTGATTGCATCATAATATTATGATCTGAACTTGGCCCTGTACAACTGGTTAGGTAACTTGGAGATGTGTGGCTTAGGTTTCTCCAACCAAGAATTGATAACTTACAAAGCCTCAGTTGTATCATCTGCATAGTATTTCTTGGCTATGTCAAGATCAAGACCCACCACATGAGACCTATCTGGCATATCAAATGTCTGAGCCACTGAGACAGGAGAGAAATTGGCAAGCACCCTTCCTTTTGGACCAATTATTCTCTATGTATCCAAATCATAATGTCTAGCACATTCCAAGACTAGTTCATCACATTGCAGCATAGAAGGGAAGCCAACCACATGGGCCAACCTAGAGCTCACCAATCTGCTTCCTAACAGGTAAGGATCTTATACTACCATTCTTTCCTTAAACTCCTCATAATCCCATCTCCCAACATTGGTATTTGTTACCTCTGACCAAATGGAAGCCAACTTTCTCTTAGGGATCTTTCTTTTCATGTCCAACTTGACTCTTTCAGCCTCTAAGACAGAAGCTCCTTCATAACTGGGATCTATTACCTTGCCCTTAGTCCTTCCAGCAATGGCGTTGCTTGATGTAGTGTGCATTCAGAAAAGAGACGACAATAAAGATCTATTACAACATGAGAATTCAAGTGATTCCATCATAGAGATCATGCTCATCATTCAAATGAATCCAAACAACAATAAAAATCCCCTTAAATTTTCATTAAATCACATTTCTTTATAGTTTGGGATTTTCACCCCTTCGCAGAATTCAGGCCAGAAGGGAATTTCGGGGAATTCTGACCCAGATGGAATTTAGCGATAAAAGCACAATAAATCTCCATAAATCATTCAATCACCAAGCCATAGCATGATACATTTCTAAATCATTCAAATTAATCATGTGATGCAAAATCATTAGCTAATAACTCATGCTATCTCTCAATTCTTCATTTCCAATAGGTTTTCAGGGAATTCCATTGGGAATGAAAATCTATGAAAATGGCAGGACTTCACACATTTCAAGAAAATGAAGGAATAATGGATTTTCAGGAAAATACATAGGAAGCAGAATTCCGCAAAGTCAATGTAGTTTTCATGTTTTAAGCACAATTACAGGAAAACCGTGAAGCGATGGAAAATCAGGTAATTCTGAAAGTAATGGAAATCTGTGAGATATTCAAAAACCTGAAGTCTTTGACTTCGCCAGGATTTCACCCAAATTAATCGAGTGATCACGAATTTGGGGAATTTGGCTTGTATGTTTTTTTTGTTTCAAATCTCTTATTGATGGACTTATATCTGGGATTTTCCCAAAGACAATTTGAATGACATTGGGAATAAATCAAAAATCAAAACCCTAGATTCTACCATGAACACATAGAATCAACCCCCAATCATCATTCTTGTTCAACCAACCAAGATAAATCCCTCTGAAATCCTCATAGCAAAGTATTTCATCAAATGAAATAGCTCAAATCTACCCAAGATGTGAGTTCTATCGAATACAAAGAATTCTAGGTTAAACTGGATCAAATCGATATCAAGCACGAGATTGAACTGGGTGGTGAAATCCAATCGCCAAATTACCAAGGGGATGGTTGCATCCATTTCTGGGAATGCATCCAAGCAAGCAATGGGAAATTGTAACCCTAACCTTAAACACAAACCTCCAAGCATGCCAAAATCCAGACTCAAAACAAACGACGATATCAAAAGATCATTCACGACTACAAATCAAAGACCAGAGTACTGCAAACATACCATGGATAAAGAATCAACTTGAGATGGCATCGATAAGCAATAATTCCCAAATCTTTAATCAAATGCCAAAGGTCACAAAAAAATGCCACCAGAGCAAGCAATCCAAAGTCCAAATGCCAAATTTGCACACAACACTCAAAGACCAAGTCTTCCAAATTCAAAGCAAGATAAATGACACCAATCTTCAGCACAAATTCCCTTTAGAGATCAATAAACACAAGCTGTAGAGTTTGTACGAAAAAATAAATGCAATGACAAGACAACTAGCTCAGGGATTTGAGGTCATGAAAGAATTCAGAAATCTGAAAGCCTAGAATTTTTTTGGTAAATTCTCAGGAAGAAAAAATTCCCCGTGGATCTAAAATCTCCAAAAATAATGCAGAACTGGCCTTCGTCGGGTTTCCAAGGCATTCATGGAATTCCGCCCAGAGGGAATTTTCTTGAAAACTAAGAAAAACCCAAAATTGCCCCAAAGACTAAGGGTTTTCAAAGTGCTACTTCATAGGGCCATTTGCACAAGCAAGATAATCATCCAAGCACATATCAAAGTAGCCAAATCTCAAAACCAAAGGGCCAAAGCACCAAAAATTAAAGCAAGAGAGGGCCCCTGCCTTCAGCGGGGCGTGCGTGCAAAACTGCACAACAAATGGCGACTCCTACTAGGGAAATGCTCTAGAGCATTTCAATGACAAACTGGAATTGAGAACCCAAAATCTTTGTTTTCAGTCCTTACATCTAGTCATTTATCTAATGGAGCTTCAAAGTTCTAAGACAAGCAAACCTTTCCTATATTGGGGTCAAATTTTGTGCTCATGCATTCATTTTCCTTTCCTCAGTAGCCATAAGAACCAAACTTAGCCTGATTAGGTTACATAAGGATTCTAACTGCAAAAGCATCCTGGATAGAGCCTCGCTGCCAGTCAGGTGTCTATAGACCTGATGAGGTTATCATTTTAGTTCTCCCAAGCATAGCTCTACTGCCAGCTAGGCATCCATAGTCATGGTAGAGATACTTGAATACTCCTGATTAGTTGAATTTTTTCTTTTGATTTTCAATATTTTCTCTTTTCTTCTTTTGATATTTCTTTCCTTTTTGCTATTTCTTGTCAACCTGTGAACAATGAAGTTCACACTCAGGGCTGAGAACCACAGTGGTGCTGAAGCAAAATTTAATATTTTTTGCCTAACCAGACTTCATAAGGACTATGTACAACCTTGGAATTAAAATTTTTTGTGTAAAGATATAAGGCTCAAATACATTCTAGGTTTATCTTAATCCCATGACTCATCTACTCAAAACATTTAGCACATATGACACTAGATGAAGAAGCTTCACCAATTTGATCCTGGAAGGATGATTAAATTTTGTAAAATAAATACCTAGAACAAACCCAGATAACATAATAATTTCCATGTAGGTGCAACAAACCCAAAGAAAATAGGGGACCAAAAGAAAAATCAAAGCAAAGGGCAACCTACTCTAACCAAAAGCAAAACGAAATAGAAACAAAGCAACAAGCAAAGAAAACCTAACCTAACCAAAGAAAAAGCATCAGAAAAGAAAGAAAACTTAATCTAACTATTTACAAAGAAAGAGTTGTAAACAACTCAAGACTGGAAGTAATGCTTCAAATACTTCCCATTGAAAGTTAGTGGGATATCCTCTCCAGTGAGAGTTTTCAAACGAAAAGCATTATCTCCCAAAATCTCTAAAATTTGGTAAGGGCCAAGCCAAAGTTTTTCAAATTTACCATGCTCTCCCTTACGGTCATGTGCTTTATCCTAGTAGAGAACCAAGTCAGAGACTCTAAAGGATTTTACTTTGGCTCTCCTATCAAACCATCTCTTGACTACACCCTAATGTTTGGAAAAGTTTTCTAAGGCTTGTTCTCTTCTTTCTTCAAGGTGTAACAGCTCAACTAGATGGGCTTCACATTTATCCCCTTCATCATAGTATTCATTGATGAACAGTAAATTGGGGATCTTCAGCTCAATGGGAAATACAGGCTCCATACCATATACAAGGTGGTAAGGAGAGGTCCCTAAGGATGTCTTATGCCTAGTGCGATCTTCCCAAAGAGAAAATCTAAGTTGTGTGTGCCAATCCTTGGGATTCTTTTCTATGAGCTTTCAGATGATTGTTAAATGATTCTTATTGGAAGATTCAACTAATCCATTTCCATATGGGTAGTAATTAGATGCAAACTTAATGATAATTCCATGATCAAAGGCCCAGTTAGAAAATTTCAGTGATGCAAATGCAGGACCGTTATCACACACTAAAGCCAGTGGACACCCAAAGCGATTAATAATACTCGATTCTATGAAATTAATTAACACTTTAGAAGTACATTGTTTGCAAGCAAGAGCCTCAGTCCACCTTGTAAAGTAATAAGTGATAGTAAGGATATACCTGTGGCCTACAAAAGAAGGTGGGTTGATTGGACCTATGAAGTCCAAACCCCACTGTGCAAACAGTTTTACCTCTATAACAGGCTGAAGTGGAAGAGTTGCATACTTCTCCCTTCTTGCTATAGTCTAACACACACGACAGGCTCTGACATGGTTGTGTATGTCCTTCAATAATGTGGGCCAATAATAACCAGCCCTCAGAATCTGGTTTGTAGTGGAAGGTGCAAATCCATGGCCAATGTCATATCTATCATGAAACTCTGCCATTACTCTTTTAGCTTCTTCTTTTCCTAAGCACCTCAGGTAGATACCCTCATGATTTTTCTTATACAAGACAACTCCCTTCATCATAAAACTATCACTTTTCAAATGCAAATCTCTCCTCTATACTGAATTAAGATGTTCAGGGCATTGTTGATTCAAAAGATAGTAGATTATATCATCGTACTAGTCCCCTAGAGACACATCTTGGAGGTGATAGTGCTGAGCTATGAGGTCTGGACCCATTTATGCCATTATCTTGGTTAGTCCTTGTCCTCACTAGCTTCATGGGCTGAATCTCAATATCGTATTCCTACAACATGGTTACCCACTTAGCCCTGCATTCGCCCAATTCATTTTGCATCAACAACTTGACTGTAGGATCAAGAACTATTGCAAAGACCTTGTTCCTCAGAATATAGTGCCTGAATTTTTTCATAGCTCTAACCAAAGCATAGGCTTGCTTCTCCACACTTGGGTATCTTAGTTTTGCATCCTTCATAGGTGCACTCATGAATGCTATAGGATGCTCATTCCCTTGATCAGAATTTTGAGTCAACATGCCAGCACAGGAGTGTTCAAAAGAAAATGAGTATATGTAAAAAGGCTTGGCATAATCAGGACTTACCAATACTAGGGCCTCAACAATGGCTCTCTTAATTTATGAAAATTCTTCTTTTTCCTCTGCACATTTCATTCAATGGCTTGACTGTCTCAGTAAATCCAGTGATGAACTTCCTTACAAAGTTAATTTTCCCAAAGAATGATTTCATTTCCTTCTTACTAGTAGGTGGTTGAATCTTGAGTATGGCTTCCACTCGTTCAGGGTCAATGGCAATTCCCTTCTCTGAAATAATGTGTCCCAATAGTTTTCTTTTGGTAAATCCAAAGATGCACTTCTTTGGATTAAGAGAGATGTCAAACTCTCTGCACCTCTGAAACACTTTGCATAAGTCTGCTATGTGATCACCTTGCTTTTTGGAAAAGACTGTTAGATCATCCATATAAATAATTATACAATTACCAATGATGTCCTTAAAAGAAATGTCCATGGCTCTTTGGAATGTAGCTTCAACATTGATCAAACCGAAGGGCATTCTCCTATAAGAAAAAGTGCCCCACTTTGTGGTTAAGGCAGTCTTATGCCTATCCTCATATTGTACCATAACTTGGTTATATACAGAGTAGCCATCTAGAAAATACATCATTTGAGATCCATTGACAATCTAAAGCACTTCATCTAATGAAGGGATTGGATAGTTATCTTTTTCTGATGCCTTGTTAAGGTTCCTAAAATCTACACACAATCTGATCTCTCCATTTTTCTTTCTCACTGGAACTAGATTTGCAACTCAGGTTGAATGTCTTATCGGAAATATGATGCGAGCTGACAACAATTTTTGTACCTCCCTTTGGATGATCGGTTCCAACAAGGCATTAATTGGCCTCTTCCTTTTCCTAAAAGGTCTTACCCCTGGCTTTAGAGGGATGGTATGTGTTATAATTGAAGTGTCATATGTCTTTAGTTCCTCGTAACTCTAGGCTATCACATCTTGATATGTATGCAAGGCATCAATGATTCCTTTCCTCTCCTCTGGAGTACACACTTTACCAATGAAGACATTCCTGATATCATCCTGAGTCCCCATGTTGTATGATTCACATTGACCACTGATGGACTCTTTCTTAGCCTCTTGCTCTTGATCTCTAACCTTATCCAGATCAAAAATCATCTCTAACTGCACCATTCCCCTTGGAATAGTATTAGTCTTCATATTGATAATCCCTTCCAAATCCATCTCTACTTCTTGGGGTTCAGCTTCATCAATGATTTGAGAAGTAAAGACATCTAAACTTGTGATAAAATCCAAGATATGCTTTTCATCTTCAAATACCTAGAAGTTGGTCACATTTTCAGGTACTGAAGGTATTGGAGTTAGCTCCACAATAAACTTCTTCAATCCAGAGAGAGACAACAGCTACTAGGTGCAAGCTGCCTAAGCTAGGGAATCAGCAGTTTGGTTCTTACTACATGGTATCAACTGAATGTTGAAGGTGTCAAATCCTTCAATAAGGTCCCATACTCTGTGTCTATAATTGGTCATCCATCTATCATGGCATGAATATTTCTTTCTAACTTGTTTGACCACTAACTCAAAATCCCCAAATACTTGCAAAATCTTAACCTTTTTTCTTAGTGCCATAAGCAACCCATGAATCAAAGCCTCATATTCTGCTACATTGTTGGTACAATGAAACTAAAGTCTATGAGTAGCAAAGAAAGTTTTACCTCTTGGACTAATCAACTCAAATCCTACTCCACCACTTTGCTTTGATTTAGATCCATCAAACCTTAAGGTCCAACAGCCAACAACTCCATATTTCTTTATTGTATCCCCTACACTATTGATGTTGGAAGGCTCTTCTGAAAGCATCACCTTCTTCCCTTTAGGATCCTCTTGAATACTCTATATATTAATTATGACTGCTAGAGTAGGGTTAATGCACTTCTGCACCTGTTCTACAATGGTTTGGCACAGGCAACATTCCAGTTTTGAGTGGGAGGCATTGTGAACTCTACACCAATTGGGTAAGAGCAACTCCTGAAAATTCATATTCCTACCTAGATGAATCTGATCTTCAATACATTTCTGAATGAATTCTTGAAAATTATCCAATAGGTTGAGCCGGTTATCTTTTGGGTCATCATCATTAATTGGTTCCACTAGGGCTCTAGTACTACTAGGTTCTGATGTAAAGTCCATGGGTGCAATATGCAGCATAAGAATTTCTTCCACATCAGACTCTTCAACAGGGGCTTCCAGCACATAATTACCCATGCTTACCTCTAATATCAGTACTTCATTCAAATTATTTTGATATTTTGTGATCAAATATTTCATCCTTGGCTCTCTTTCAATCCTGATTTGGTTTGGCACTCCCTTCCAAGGAAGACACATGTGAGATTGATCAGTTGATACATATCCATTCAAGGCCTTAGTAAATTCCCTTCCTAAAATCAGACCATAAGTGTCAGGTATGTCTGCTACTTGTATATTAATGACTTGTTGAATTCTAGGGTCTAAGGAAATTTGCATATGGATCATGTTTAATTCCCCTATAACATTAACTTATGTTTTGTCCAATTGAATGACTTTCTTTTGGGAGACAGCAGGGGTAATGCCTAAGGATCTACAGACAACAAAAGACATCACATTGGTGGAAGCACCTGAATCTAGCAAGCAATTGTGCAAATTCTTTCCAAATAGGCGAACATAAATAAAAAATGGAGGAGTTTCTATTCTACCCTAAAACAAAGTTAGGGGGGTATCAACCTAAGCAACTTGACTCTTATCTTTTTCCTTCCCTTTGTCTCCAGGTTGTGTATGGGCTTGATCCTGATCCTTTACTACTTGAGGACTAGATGCCTTATTAACACTCCCACTGACTGATCTATCTTGTGATACTGAATTCATACTATAAGCTCCTAAAACTACATTTCTAATAGTTGGGACTCTCAATAATTCAAATACAGAGAGACTTACCTTTAGCTTTTTTGAGTTCTTCTACAACATATGTAGCTAACTGATCTGTACTCATGTAAGTAGGAGCCTCCTTGAAACATTCCACCACCCCCTCTTTGCTAATATCAGTACCCTTTCCTTTTGATGAATCCACTTGTCCTTGATGTTTAGATAAGTACTAGTTGGACACATAAGGATATGTTGGATTATTGTTGGTGTTGGGATCTGGAGGTATGGTGAAATTTTTTGGAGGAATAAAAGTGGTGAATGGACCTCCAGCTTGTGTGCGTCTGTTTGGAAGATCTCTCAAGTCATACTTCTTGATTGGTCATTGGAATGTTTTCACTTCTTCAACATAAGTTTCTTCCTCATCCATAGGACCATTATTATTCACTGGATTTTCATTAAACAATTGATTAATCTCATCTCCATTGCACACATGATCTTCCTCCTCCTTTGACTGGCTTGACTCTTCTTCAGGCCCATTTTCCTCACTTTGTGGGAAAGGAGCATGATTTAGCACTAGCACAGATGAGTCATAAGGAGTAGATGGTACCAACTCCTGGTTACTTGCATTATTCTCCACTTCATACTGGAAGATAGAAGCAGCTATCTAGAACTCAAGATAGTCTAACTCATAATTTTGACTAGTTTTATGGAGCCTACACCAACCTGATAAAGCAGCCTCATCCAAATATACACCGCTTCGGGGCTTCTCTTGATTAGTTGGCTGATCCAAAGGGGTAGGGACATCTCCATTGTTAGGCCTCATATTCTAGGTCTTGTTCTATCTGGGTGGTTGTCTTTTTTCAAATCCTTATCCACTAGCTTGCCCCCTATCAAAGTTCTGGCCAGAGGGTTGTCCCATTTCAAAAAATTTCCCTCTGTCATAATTTTGTCCCCTTTCAAAAGTTTGTCCTTGTTGAGGCTCCCGACTTTCTCTATTATGATTAGACTGCATACTTCTTTGAGCAGCTTGTAGTTGACTGTTCTGGTTTCTTAGATAAGTGACCTCCATGTTCAGCTTCTTCACTTGTTCAGTTAGTTCATCCAACCTTTCCTTGTCAGGATTAGTATGTGGAATCTGGTTCACACTATTTTGAGGGTATCCTGTTGCAACACCAAAGCTCAATGATTGGTTCAATACCTCAGAATTCTGCAAATATGTGGGGAAACCAATTTGAGGTTGTGGATGGAGAGGTTGATTAAAATTTTGCTGAGGATAGTTGACCACGGGTGGGAAGGGCCAGATAAGTGTTTCCTTAAATCAGTACTAACCTTGACATCCTCTGTGTATGCATCAAGTAGGGTAGTTGGAGGATTAGGTCTCCATTTCATAAAAGTAGTTGTCAGGCTATCAAGACCCTCATAATAGACTTCTAAAGCAGTAGCATCATCAACAACATATGGGGGTTGCAATTGGGTATATGCACGATGAAACCTATTGTTAAAGGACCCTATAGGCTCATTAACTTCTCTCTTGACCTTGGTGAACTGCAGGTAAAGCTCATTAGCACTAATGGGAATCTTGAACTTCTGCAAAAATGCATTGTCCAATTTAGTCCAATTATGAATTGACCCAACAGGCAAGTGGTTATACCAGTAAAAGGCATCTTCTCCTAAAGAATAAGGAAAGAGCCTACATGTGACATCTTCATGATTGATTCCCCTATCCTTGAGACAAGTTCAAAAAATCCTGACATGTTCCTCTGCAGTTCTATTAGGGTCATTAGTGTGGAAATTTGAACATAAGTGTTCAAGATTTTTGGGCATCACATAGTAATTATTAAAGGTCAAGGGAGACAGATTGTTAGCAAGGAAAGCCATTGGTGGAGGTGGGGGTGGTAATGGTTGATTTATGGCTTGTTGAGGCTGTTGAATAGGAGTGGCTTCAGAATTAGATGAAGATGAGGATGAAGGGGGTGATGGAAGTGGCTGGGTGGATGATGATTCTCCTCTTCTTCTAGTCCATCTTGACCTAGTATGAGCTTGTAATTCTTGAAAGTCCTCTTCTCCTGGAGTAAATC
Organism: Sequoia sempervirens; assembly: GCA_007258455.2. Taxonomy (NCBI): domain Eukaryota; kingdom Viridiplantae; phylum Streptophyta; class Pinopsida; order Cupressales; family Cupressaceae; genus Sequoia; species Sequoia sempervirens. Next base: position 20,758 of record VDFB02188593.1, read on the forward strand.
TGGTTCTTGGTCGAAATCTTTTGGGAGAAATGGCAGATAGAAAATGGTACAACTTGCTTATAAAGGCCCTCCTTCTAGTGCCAATCTATTGATGGTGATTTTTGCATAGCAACAACTCAGAAAAGATACAAGTATCTTATCTCTCTTCAAAGGTAAATCTCTATCAGCAATCCTCAAGAGATAACCCCAAGGTCTCTAATGTCAGGTCTTGACAAATGCAGTGAAACAACTCAGAGATAATGTGAAAATGTTGGTAATCACAAAGGGACCTTACAAAACAAATACTGGAATCTAAAACTTATCAAATCCTGTAATATGGTGATACTTCAAATCCTAAATCTGACACTCATAATAAAGAAATAGCAAAAGATGAGGGTTTAAGAAAGATTTTTAAGATTAAAGCTACTCCTAAGATCAACAATGTAAATGATGAAATACTTGAAATGGAAAAAAATCCCAAAAAATAATTCCTGCTTAACCCAGATGAACCTGCAATCTTACATAAATAGTGCTATCTTCTAAAGCATTAAAGATTTTCAGATCATGAACATTCGTCCAAAACAACCCTATTGCAATTGAGATGAACGACATTCACAATTGAACTAAGCACAATGAATATATGGTCCAGGCTAACTTTCCAAAGCAACCCACAATCAGCTAGTTGCAAAAAGTATGGACCAGGGATTGCTGCAAACACTTCAAGCATCAAACCATAGACACCATTGAATCATCTCTAATTCTAAATATAACATATATCCAATATTTTTTAAGCAATCTTAAAAGATAGAACAACAAGATCCATGCAAGATAAATCAACACGAGAATTCACCAAGAGCACAATGTCTTCAATTGTATTGAATCACCCAATAACAAAAATAATTCCAGTGTTTTGTGTTACAACAATTGCTTCAGAATAAAACTAACTCCTAGTACTAGCTTTGTTCTATCACTTAGCTCGCTTCAAAGTCTCATCATCTAGCCTTTACAAATGAAGCACAAGGCCATACTTATAGAGATCTCATGATATGTCGCCTATTTAGCGTTACAAAGAAGGTTGGCCACAAAACAAGTCAGCCTAGAAAATTCAAAAATAAAATATAAAGCACTAAATGCTTGAAGCTACTTTCCAAGTCGGCCTAAGATCATCAATGCAACCCAGTCCAATGCATGTAGAGATCGAAGGAATGATAATGGGAAGCACAAATTTTGAAGTAACTACTCATTAGCCAGCCCCCTATCCTTACCTTGACCTATTTTATCATGCACCATAAGGAAAATCTTCTCTAGGTCAGAAAAAGGTGGAGTAATTAACACTTTGAATCTTCTATCAATGGATTTAATCTCCTCCCTAGATTCTTTGACGACCTTGTCCCATTCCACCTTGAGTTCTTGGTATTTCTCCATGACAACAATGTAGGTGGATGCATCATCTAAATGGTGGGCGATGATAGGACCATCATCAATCAGGGCATAAACTTCCTACCACCACTTCCTTAATTGCTCCAAACTTAGATGCTTTAGTGCAAACTTCTTCCTCCCAATCATGATCTCAAAGAATGGAATACATTTGATGTAAATATTCTTTAATGTGCTTCCTACCTGCTGCCCCTGCTTATGTATCCTCTTCAGAAATTTATGCTTAATCTGTAACGATTCATACCAGTCCCAAGGTTCTGAAACCTTTGAAGAAGAGAGGATTCCATCACTCACCAATTTCTCCTTTGTGTAATTCATGATGGTCTTTAGCTTTTGCAGGAGAAGGTTTGTATCTATCTTATCTTGCCCCAACATATTTTGTAGCCATTCAAAGTGTAACTGAGGGTAAATTCTAAGGTTTAGATTAATCAAATCAAGTCAATATAAAAGAGAAAAACCCAAAGTCCTATCGATTACAAAGGAATTCAAATAATAAAACAGTTATACCTATAAATCAAGTTCTCCGTGATTACCTCCATAGTACCTTCTTGCTTGCTTGATAATACTTTTCCCTCAGATTCATTGTGTGAGCGATCTGCAAATGTCTAAGTCCTACACCAAGCTTTGAAGGATTTATGCAATGTCTAAATGCCTATGCCTATGACTATGATTGTCAATATCTATGCCTAAACAATGCTAAAACTTGATCAAATACAAATAATAATTGCAATGAGAAGCCTAAGTGTGCTAGTGAATAAGTAATACACCTATAATATATCTACTCGCGTGTGTCTGAAAAGTGAGAGGAAAATGACATTTTATAGAAAATGTCATTTTGAATGGACGGGTGAGATTAATTCATGACGAAAACCTAAAATGAAAGGTCCAGATTAAGTCTAAGAATCCCTAATTAGGGTTAGGGAAAATTCATTAATCAAACGGTCAAGATAATATCTCAGATAATCGGATCGACGGTGGAGAATAAATGAATAAATTAATTAAGAAAACCAGGATTTTTCAAAATCAAGAAGATAAAGACTGATTTGTGAGACCGAAAATCAGCCGGAATAAGAGTTGGACTGAAGAAGATCAGATTTGGAAAATCGAAATGCACCTTTCGATTACTTGATTTTTGGAAGATTGAATTACTATTTTGAATTAAATTAATTCAAAATAATGATTTTAATGAACAATAAATAATCTTTTCCAGATTATTTATAAATGGGTAGCCGATTAAGAAAGTGATGACATTTTAAATAATTTCATTTTATTTAAAATGAGAGGAATATTAAATTTGGCAATTAAATAATTAAATTTAATTATTTAATTTAGAATAGATTAATTAATTAAATAAATTAATCAATTTTATTTAATTATGACAGTTAGTGACATTAAATAAATAAATGTAATTTATTTATTTAATAATCAGGAAGAATTAATGAATAAAGATAATTAAACAAATTTAGAAATTTATTTAATTAGAGGAAGACTTAGACAATTAATGGCGTATTTAATAAATAAATAAAATTTATTTATTTAATAATCATGAAGAATAAAAGGACATGAATTAATTAAATAATTATGAATTATTTAATCAATAGTCAAATGTGGACCAAAGACATAATTAAATGTCATAATTATGTTAGGACGAAAGTGGTAAAAATGAAGCTTATAGGCCTAGGTCATTTTTAGGTGTCTACATTTTGCCCCTTTTTGTTATAATGTAGCATATGCATTGTGACAAAGAAAATAAGCCAAAAAAATGCCCCAGTGCAAAATAAGATGAGGAATAATGACGAGGGTTGCGGTATGCCCCCTCAAGAGGACAGATAGGTTCCAAGAACATGGGTGTGCTCTTGAAATTGGTGAGAAGACTAGAATATTAAGAGACAAAGAAATGTTAGTGCAAAAGATATGGATGATGATATGGACGCAATGCCTATATGAGATGAGTGAGAGAAGATGACAAGACTAAAGAAGATGCATGTTAGTTCCTAGACCAAATCCTTCAAAACTTGCCAAAGAACTAATAGACATTGCTCGAATCATCATTGGGCGGTAAAAATGACGCAAATGGACAACAAACACCATGATATGGCGTAGACCAAGGTGTGCAAGGTCATCCACTTGAAAAATAGACAGTCACAGACAAGGAATGTCCTAACTCATACTAAGGGCGAAGTTGCCCCAGTCTTTTTGTCAAGACAATCCACAAACAATAGTCAAAGAAAATAAAATAGGCCAAGAGACATCATCACACCTCTAAATCCTTCATGGGACATCCCTCGAGGTAGCTAGTAACATGACCACAAAGAAAGATAGTAAAAGATAAAGACAAAATAGCCAAGATAGTCAAAAGATAAGACAAGATAAAGGGCCGGAAAGATTAGCATCCATTTTATTTTTGTTTTTCAATGTTTATTTACCAAAGATTGATTTCTTGTCGGTTTGACAGTTTTGATAGTTTAAGAGCTTTGCCAATTTGACGGTGTTGACGGTGTTGACAGGGCCTATTATCAGGAAGGACACATCCTGAAAAGGCAAAGGACATTTTGACAAGGTCTAACTCCAAGAAGGACACATCTTGAAGAGGACCAAAGAGTGACGAGACTGACATTGTTTTGACTAATATGTTTTGGCAAGTTGATTGATGTTGACTATATGATTGATTAGAATGTATGCGATTTTGACAAATTTTGACGTGGCCGTTTGAATGGTATCTTATTAATGCGAGTTTGACTATGTTTGACTTAGTTGACCAATGTGACAATTGTGACAAATGCCATGATTTTATATGGACAAATCTAAAATGACTGACCTAATGTCTCAGGGACTCATCGACTAATGGCCTTGCCTACATAGCAAATGCGCAGAGACAACGTAGTTCGACAATGACATGGACTAACTAACATAACTAAGATTTGACTCATGTTTAGGATTTTGACATTGATTTGGATGTTTTGTGTTTTCTTTTAGGACGTTTACAGATTTTATTTTCTTTTTTTTGTCTTTTTTTAAGACTTTTTATGATGTTTTTGCCCTTTTTTAGGACTTTTATGATGTTTTTGTCTTTTTTCAGGACATTTTATGATGTTTGTGGTCTTTTTGAATGGTTTAAGAGGATTATGACAAATGCATGTGACTAATTCCTACACATGAGAATCCAAGGAAAAACATGATTGTGTCCCTAGTCAAGCTGAATACCAATTGATAGGTGATGACAACGTTGTTTGACATGGGAAGGATGCATCCCGAAACAACATGAGGATGATGATGATAAAGTGATGAAAGTATGGAGGTCTGGTAGGGCTGGGAACATAATCAAGTAAAATTTTGGATAATGTGCTTGTATGGATTAAGTACCGTTGCATTTGGAATGACTAATTAGGAGCTAGATGGGATGATGATGATTATCCTTAGGCGGATTTGACAAGGAGAAAGCCAAGATAGGTAGCCAGACATGAAAGGATGAGATGTGGCCTTGGTAAAGGACAGGAGACATGAGACTAAGGGAATGTCATATGGTTTTCAAGGACTATGTCATATAAGGACAATAAAACTATGACAGTCAATGACATGATGTTTCATGAATCGTGTATGACCGAAGGATGGACATGTCAAGAGTTTTCCCAAAGAATGATTTATGTGTGTCAGTTTTATGTGGGAGCCAAGATAGGCCCGGGAATGATATGGATTAAATAGTTAGATGCCAATGCTAAAGAGGAATTTCTAGGAAATGAGACGACTTTCCCCCAAGTGTAAGATTCCACATAGACAATTTATTTTACACATGATGCCTGTTTGCCAGGTTTTCATCATGGTACTTATCCAGGGCGCCTGTTTGCCAGGTTTTCACTATTGGATAAAATTTTTCTCTTTACTATTTTCTTGACTTTTTGATTTTTTTGGTGTCACCAAGATGCCTGTTTGCCAGGTTTTCATCAGGGTGACGATTTTTATCATTTTTCAATTTATTTTTTTATTTTTTGTGGATAGCGCTGGATGGCACAGATGACCCTTTGCCTGGTATTTTTTGAATTCAGCGGTGCTGATGTAGAGACTGGTGCCATGATATGCAAATAGTGACCTTGTTGAAGAAGTTGTCTTGTTAGGATCATAGCACTTGTATACAACTGATCGATGTCATTGTGATCCTTTCTGATACTAGAGTTGGCCTTCTCAGAATACGCACATCGTGATAGAGTGCCATGAGAGTCCTTGTGGTAAAGAGTTGCTACCAAGATGTGATGGATGTGTGACATGGGATTTTGGACTTTAAGAGCGAGATGTAGGATTATAATGAATGATGGTAGGCGATGGAAAGATTGTTTGAACGTTTGGATGAATGACTTTATTTTCCAAACTTGGGATGGTGGATGGCCAGTTTTGGAGGGATGGTGTTTGGAACCAACACTTTTATATGCCTTGATTGATGACCATTTCAAGGAGGGTGGACATGTGTTACATGTGGAGTCCTCTCTTGTCTTGTGGCTCCACATTGTGATTGAATTTTGTATTTGACTTGGTGTCTTTGTTTGATCCATCTTCTTTGGGATCCATTTTAATTTCATTTGTCCACTTGTCCTTTTGTTTGATTCAATGGCCTTTGACATTTGATTTTGATCTTTTGACTTGTAAGACTTTTGTTTTTGTTGGTCCCAAAGGGAAGGTTGATTCATGATAGAATGATGGTTTATGGTGTGGGTGGAGGGGGCGTTGGCATCAATCTTATGACAAGGATT
>VDFB02188596.1:0-17889 GCA_007258455.2 Sequoia sempervirens
GGTCTCTCACTCACACTCCCTCTCTCTCCCACTCCCTTTCTCTCCCACTCCCTCTCACTACATATCTCTCAAGTCTCTCCCTCTCGACCTCCCTCACAATCTCAAGTGTCTCCCTCTCGCACCCTACCTACATAACTCTCTCTTTCTCTCCCTCTCTCTCTCTCTCCCCCCCTCTCTCTCTCAATTCCATCTCTCCCACCCCCTATCTCTTTCTCCCTCTCTCCCTCCCAACCTATCTAGCTAAGAGCCTCTCACTCCAACCCCTTCACTCCCACTACCTCTCTCTTAGTCTCTCCCTTCCACCCCATCTCCCTCTCTTAATACTCTCTCTCTCTCATGTATCTCCCTCCCACCCTACCTAGACAACTCTCTCTCTCTCTTAAACTTCTCCCTCCCTCTAAAGACATACTTAAATACATACATACTTACATACATACAAGCAAAATACATATGTGCATACAATTCTACATACATACAAGCATACATGTACATATGTGCATACAATCTTAAATACATACATAAACATACACATATGTACAAACATGCATTGATACATACATGTACGTACATACATGCATGCATACATACATACATGCATACATACATACATACAAGCATGTATACATACATACATACGTACATGACATACAAGCATACATGTACATACAAACATACAAATATATAAACATATTGATTCAAAAAGAGTAGGAATTTCCAAATTAGATAAAAGCAAATACATAATAGGAGCACATTATAACATGCTCTGTTATGTCTTGCTAGACATGTCCCACAAAAAAGAAAAAACCATGTCAAAAATAAGATATAATGCAAGTGTGTTATAACACGTGCACGTTGTATCTTGCTTTGGGAATCCCCAAGCCTTAGCTTTGGTATTTACCTTGGAATACAAACCCAAAGGCTTGGAGGCCTCCCAATGACCAAACATGTTTTTGCAAATTTACCATATTTCACATAATCAAAGTTTTAGAAAGCCTTCACCTCATTAGGATTCCACATGTTTCAATGTTGAACAAATCAAAACACCGGGTAATGTTAGCTCTCTCTTAGCTATCCAAATATGTAATTTTTTTTTACTTTTTAATGATAATCCTTCGATTCATAATTTCTTTGTTTGTGTATCTCTCTTTTTGAAAAGTAGTGTTTGCATGTCTTTTGTTATACTGCTCATCAAAATTTTAAATAAATTACATTTTTTAGAAACTAGAACTATCTACAATTTAAAAAAAAAAAAAAAAAAAAGGTTTCCAAAATTTGTAGGGTAGCACAAAATAAAGTTCTATTCTTTAGGAAGTGTACACTTTGAAAATTAGTAAAAAAATAAAATATTCATTAAAAAATATTAGGAAAATCATGCATCAACCATATTGCTAGCTAATTTCATTGAAGCATTTTAAAATACTAAAAATAAATTCACTATGCTACTACCACAAAAGTTGCTAAGATGTTATGTTTTTCTAACAAAAACAATACCACTTTTGTATGCCTCCTCTTTTTGAACCCCTTTCTTTAATCAACCATATTTTCAAAATAAATTAGTCATTATAAAGTAGACTTAGAGCACTACGATCCTTGTTTTTGTTGCATCTCAAAATTTTGAGTGTAATTATCCTCAATTTTCATGTCCAAGGTTAGTATTTCCTATTTTTTTTTAAAAAAAAAAGTGGCCACTTAAGCCCCCTTTTTGGCTCCCCATCTTTTTGCACTTATCCTAAAACTTGCATGAAATGGATTCAATTTATGTGGATCTTGATCTTAAAACTTGATTTGAAACAATTCTTTGAATGGATCATGAATCCACATCATCATATTAGCTCCGATAACATGCATGATGTAAGAATACCTTGATATGATAATTTAATCTTGATTGCTGCAATAAACCGTTAATAAATTTTCTCTTGAATTCCTTGAAACGCTCTTGAATTTCTCCAATAATTCTCTTGTGAAAGTTCTCTTAAGATAACTTTAATTTTCTAGAAAACTCTTAGGTGAAATATAGTGAAATGATCTTATATTTGTAGGTATGTAACGCTAATTTTCTGAAATTCAAATAACTTAAGCCAACATGTGAATATAGATTTGAATATGTTAAAATACTACCAAAAATGTAATTAAAATTTAGGTCCTAGGTCTAAGTGAGGACCCATTTTCCCATGGGAAAATGGGTCCTAGGTCACTCACCTAGGACACACATTGCTCAAAGAGAGGTGTTATGTTAATGCATTAATGAATGTTGGTTTTCCCCTATAGAAAATATAATAAATTAGGCTTGGATTTGAATTAAAGGGGCTAATTAAATGAAAATTAACTTGAACTAATTAAGGGATCCATAAATAAGTGTGAAAGTGTAAAGGGGTACACTTTACAACACCAAGAATAGTGATCTCAATCCACCTTTTTTCTACACTACATATTTACATACTCCTATTAGATAGTGATCTCAATCCACCTTCAATAGAGAATTATAGGCTATAGAGAGTGAATTATGACTTGAATGGTATTGATCAGTCTAAGACTCTAGCCAAAGTATATTCCTATCATTTATGGATAGATTCCCACTTGGTTGGGATGTATGTGTATCCTAGATAGATAGATGAACCCATGTCTTGCATGGACATATGTCTAACTCATTATGATTGGATAAATGTACTATATGGATAGATGATTATCCTATATTGATAGATGTCTCAATATGATGAAGGATGAAACACAAGTTAATAAATTTGATTAAAATTTTGAAATAAGAAAATAATTGTTGTAATTTTGAGGTATACATCATGGGTTCTTACAATCTAGTAGATAATCTCTTAGGTGCTCAATTTTTACTAGTTTTTATCTTGTTCAAGCTATCACCAAATTTGATACAAAGAAGCTAATATCCCTATAACTAGCTATTAGACAAATGAAGGCCATTATGAAAATTTGGTCATGCTCTTTGACTTATCCAATGCTCTCTCTACTATTTAGCATCTAATCAATATGGTACTTTATGTTTCCTTATACAAATTCATTATAGTCTCTTTTGATGAAATTATCATTTATAATAGGTATGGAATGACAATATTTATCATGTAGAAATAGAAATAAGAGTTTTAGAAGATCATTCTCTATTTTCTAAGCACTAAAAATGTTCCTTTGGGGTTTTAGAGGTGGAGGGGGACCATATAGACTCAAAAATGGGAGTATAGATTTATTTTAAAAATATTTGAATGCTGCAAGAATTTTCATGACCTAAGTTAATCAAAATCTTGCATTCCTTCTTGGGATCGATAGTGTATTAGTATATTTTTTTGTATTTAATGGTAAAATAATTCAAGGACCATTGAAAAGTTTTTTAAAAAAAGGATTATTTCAATTGGTCTAAATCACCAAAGGTGGCCTTTGATGCACTACAAAATTCACTATGTGCTATATTTAAGTATTGTTCCTACTTTATTTTCAAAAAAAGAAAATTATTCTAGAATGTGATGCCTCTACCATAGACATATAGGTATGACATTGCTACAAGAATGAAACCCATAGTCTTCACTTGCAAGAAATTCACTTGGTGCAACTTGGCTAAATTAACATATGAAAAGGAAATGTTGGGTATCATCCATTTTGTCCAACAATATTTTTTCTTACATATTAGACCAAAATTTCCAAATAAAAGTATATCACAATACCTAAAAAATATTTGTACAATAGGATTTCATTCCTCAAACAACCAAAATGTGTGGAAAAGATGTAGGGATGTGGCTACAAGATTGTGTATAAGAAAGGTAAGGAAAATATGGTAATGTATTCCCTCTCACATCAATTTGAAGAAGAAGGATTCATCTTTTTGATTTCTATATTGGTGCCAAGTTGGATAGATGAGATTCGACATAAATGGGATAATGGCCCTTAAATTTAAGAAACCATTCAATAGTAGGAACATGATCAATAGTTAATGTCATATTTTTGTTAGATTGAATTTATTTACCTCCCAACTTAGCATTCAATATTTAGTTTCTAAGGGAATTACACTTCTCCACTACTATAAGACACTCTAGTTTCTTAAAGACCTATGAGCATGTGAAGTAGGATTTCTTCCAAGATGGCCCTATGCAAGATATTAATATATTTGTAGCTAAATCTCATGTGTGTCATTAGACTAAAGAGAAAAATATCAAATATCCTAGGATGTTGCAGCCACTTCCTATTCATAATCAATCTTAGATTAGTATTTTCATACATTTACTTATGGGCCTTCTACTCTTAGGTAGTAAATAAATTGTCTTGGTGGTGATCAATTGCATTACCAAATGTGCACACTTGTGCATTATCTCACCTAACATTGCTACTATGGTTGCTCAATACTTCTTACATTCAAGCTTCAAATTCCATGGGATGTCATACTCTATTTTCAATGGTTGTGGTCCATCCTTCTAATTGTTTTTAGTTGATAAACAAAGATAGTGGGAAAAGTAGCTACCTCAAGTAGAGTGCTTGTTTAATAAAGCTTATAATCTAGTTCTTTCAAAATGATTCCTATGAGGCCCTATGGTACTCTCCACCTCCCATTTTTATTTATGTTTAAAGTTACAACATTTTGTCCAAGTGAGAAGACATATCTTTACTACTTGAGGATAATTTAACACTACTTCAAACTTATGTGAAATAGTACCTATGGATCAAGATAGGAAATATCACACTTTAATATTAGTGATTGGGTTAATTTTATGTATCCATCCCTATAAGAAAATTGAATAATGAGATAAGAGTGGTCATAATTTTCTTACAAAATTTAATGGTCCTTATTAGGTGAGGTGGAATACAAGTTATAACTTTTACAATCTTCTCAAATCAGCCCAATTTTCATGTCTCATGTTTGAAGAAAGTGATTGGGATTGCTACTTAGCCACTAACAACACTAATTGAGTTGGATGAGGGGGGTTTGATATTTTTGAAACTTGAGGATATTTTAGACAAACAAAACAAGAATATATTGATTAATTATTAGTTTGATGGAAGGCCCTACAACTTGAAGATGTCACATGGGAGATTTTCAATATTCCCTCTCAGTTTCTTCATCTTAAACTTTGAGGATAATTTTTTCAAAAGGCGATAATGCTATGCACCCCATTCAATTCTATGATATGCACTTTTAATTGGCCCATGTATATAATTTGTAATTCTCTCTTGAATAACATTGAAAAATTCATGCATATGATTTTTAAGTAATTCCACTAGTTGTCAGAATAAATCATTTATCCCACATGCAAGGGATGATAGTAGTTATTTTTTATAGAACTCTATATTGTAATGAATTCTGATTTGGAAAGACATATTGGAATAGTTGTTTTTGGAGTGTATGCTCTATTTCAAGGTTTCCCCCTTGAAAAGGCCTTGAAAAGGTAATAAAAAAATATATGTTTTTCTTATGTCTACAATGTTTTTGTGTGATCAACATATTTAGTATTGTTGGTTGATTATAGAGGGGATTTCATCTTATGAGGAAAGACTTTCAATCATTTATGTTTCTTTCATTTCTACAATTCATACATAATTTATCTCACAAGTTCATTGCAAAAGGGCTCTTATCTTAAGAGAAAAAAATCACTTTAATATAATAATTACATTGTTTCCAATAATCTTACAAGGGTTGTGCTTAGAATAAATTTAGAAGACCACTTTTCATTGATGGGATTGCATCCTATAACTGTAATCCTAGAGTAGATTTATGTGTTTTTTCTTAAAAGACTTTTTCAAAAAGTAATAAATAATTAAACAAATCTTAGTGAAGAATTATAAATTTTATATACTAGTGCATGTGTGGTCCATGATTTTTTAAAATGTGATTTATTATTTTTTAGATGTCACACAATTGTTTATTTATTAAAGATCAAAATCTAGCTAGTAGCTACTTAAATTTATGTACTAATAATTTAAAAATTAACTATAAATTTGAAAAGAAAGTCAAAATTATAAAATTTTGAGTTAAGAAAATATACTTCTCAATTATATAATAAACATTTATAATTATTAATTACATTATTTTAACTTCTTTCATCCATCATTAACACTTAATATTAAATGGTATAATTATTCATCTTAAATAGTAGTTATTCCAATTTCAAAATAAATGTGAGATATTTTCTAAAATCTTAAATTTTTAAGTTAAGATTAGAAGTAATTCTCAAGTATGTAATAAAACAAATTATAGATAGTGGTTGCAGATTTTACTCTCTTCTATCTATCACAAACATTTAATCTCAAACAATAAAATGATTCATCTTAAACAATAGCAACTCATATTCCAAAAAAAATGTGAGATATTTTTCAAAATATATATTTACATTAAAAATAGAAGCAACCCAAAAGGTTTATAGTTCAATTGATTGAATGTAATTGATTAGGGTGATGGTATGTTCCTCCATTGCACTACCATTAATATCCAAAATCTCCAAAAGTGTGATATAAGAAATGAGGTCGAGATTGGGTCATTAATGACTTTGACAAAAAAGATAATTGAAGAGATATCACCATAAACTCTGCTTCCATATCAAATATAAAAACAAACTTATAAGTGATATAATATCCTCTATTTGAAATAAATAGAAAAACGGCAAATTCAGAGAACCATTCTAGATAAAGAGACATCAATACTTTTACAGTTTTATTTTAATGTTATTCCTATGGCTGCATTTTTCTGGCCTATGAACTGTCCTTAAATTAAAAGCGGAAGCTTAAGCACCTTTGAATATAACAAAAGTAGCAGAGATATATGGGGGCTTCATTGTAATGCTGAAGGAAACTCAGTCTATGCAAGGAAAGAAAAGAAATCACCATCGAACAAAATTTTCTCGTTTGTGGAGAATCTCAACCATCGCGTGACCATTCTAAAGTGACTAAAGCCAATATAATGAACTGGTTTCTTCTGGAATTTGTACTACTAAACATCCCCTTCAGTACTACGATATTTGCTATATACTCCATTGTTTCTTTCTACTTCTGGTTTCATTGGATGTTCCGCTTCCATATGTTTCATTTCTTTTCTCCTTCTCCGAGGAGTTTTTAAAATGATTCTCATCACTTCGCGACACACCCTCCAATATGACAGGTTTAGGCGGAGACTAGGTAGATCTTGTGACCTCTTGCCTGCAATAGGATGCTTTAGCCAATCGAGCTAGGCCCAACCCCACCCCTTTTCCCAATTTAATTTTCAATAGGAAATAACCTTTTCTTAAAGTGTTATTTATGTTAATCTATAGCATAACCAATAATAAATAGACAATTAATTTATATTAAATAATATTAAATTTTTATTTAGAAAAATAAAAACAACGATTATTATATTTAATTTTAAAATTGTGCTAAATAAATAATTATGATGGTGTTTCATAATTTACTTTAGAACTAGAATTGTATCTTTTTTGTTTATACTTTGCATTGTAATTAAAATAGACTATAGATTCTATCAAGAGTCAAATTCATGATTATAGGTCACTTCCATGCTTGTGAATCTATCTTTTGACCTACGAATATTACCTAGACAAATACACATCTCTTTGAATTCCCTACTTTACAATGATTGTAAACAAATATCAATATTTAAAACTACCTTGGGGAGATAAAAGATCATATAGGGATCAAGTCCTTCAAAGTTGAACCCCTTAATTAAACCAGCTTTATTGAGATAGAAATGAGGAAAGACAAAAAAAAAAATTAGTTATTTGCTTGTTTGATCTTATAAGTTATAAGTTGAGAATTTTAGTCTCTCATATATATATATTAAGAATGGATGTTATATTGGATTGTTAAAATGAAATGCCATGCTAAAGTATAATCCTTATGATACATAATGGATCACTCTATGTAGTATTGTAACAAGATCAACTACACTAAGAAATTTGATTATGTTTATTTAGCTAAAAGATGACTCTAAATGTCAGAATTGAGTATCATACAAATGATAGATCCCATGGCGTAGAGAATTTTCTTTTAATCTTATAACTATATTTGTATTTGCATACAACTGTTCTCAAAATTAAGGAAAAACAAACCCTTTTGACCTGTCCGATGTTATATAAGCATTGTCAAAGAAGCATTTAAATCTGTGCTTTTTATTTTATTTGTTCTTAATCCATACATTGTTGAAAACAAATATCAGGGAATCACAGTACGGTCAAGGAAACTGAGCCCGCAAGTAATAAAATAAGTACTTTTAGATATAAAGAATTATGGGAATAAAATAAATATGTAAAGTAAAACTGACAGGTGGTGGCTCATTCCGAAAACCTAAAGAAAATGCTATTGTCAGAATAAAATAAAGATTTAAAGAAAACAGATTTGTCTAAATATTTACGAAAGGAAACCAATTTATAATGATCTTGGAAAGTATAAGAGAAACCCAATCCTTGCAATTTGTTTCACGCACTGCACCATCTAAGACTTGTGCTTTTCTTTCAGTTTCTGCCCGCCTATATCTGTGAGTAAATAAATGTTTTCATGCATTTATTTCCTTCTAAATTTTATTATTATTTTGAATTATTTTATTTTCGTTTTTATTTTTTAAGTTATGATGATTGAAACTATACTATCAGTCAAGGTGGCCGCTTTCATTTGTTTGCTGTTAAAATGTTTATCATGATGTTTAATTTTTCAATAAAATATATATAGAGAGAATATTTTGTGAATGATTTTTTTGTGCCTTAAACGGATCTAGGAAAATTCTGACGGTGAATTTTCTTGCAGTGAATTGTTGACAATGAGATAAATTGTTGACAATGAATTTGCCTAATGCCTAATATCTATAATGAGTTATTTTTTATTATTTTTTTTATGGAAAACTATATTATGATATAAATGAAAAGAATATACTTCAAATTTTATTATTTCATATAGAGAAGATTTAGCAAAAGGGTTAAACTGAGTTTGGTTGATCTAGATGTTTTGTTACACTACCTAAAAGATCCTCTCTTTTAGGACATATTGTGACCGTAGTTACATCTTGACAACATTATTAGGTGCATTTTAATAGAAAATGAAATTTGTACCAAATAAATGTCATTTAAACATGTATATTTGATATTGATTAGTTGTCAAAGTTATTTTTATTTATTTTTTAAATGGGATGTAAAATTACTATTAATTATTTAACAATTAAATTATTTAGTATTTAAAATATAATTAATATTTAGAAAAAGTAGAGAAAAATTATTTAGAATTGGCATTTATTTTTAAATGTAAAGATATCAAAATGTAAAAATAATTAATTTATAAAATTAATATAGATGTCTTAATTACATTATTTTATTTATGTAATTTTATTTTATTTTATTTACAATGTTTATTCTATTTTTATTTGAAGAGTCATTTTTATTTAATGGGGTGTTATTTTATTTAGGGAAGAGTTATTTTATTTTATTTTATATGAAGATTATGCTAGGATCAACAAGTTTTATATTCCTTGTGATCAAGGAATTTTGCATTTGAGAGGATTTCTCTTTGTACAATTTAGCAAAAAGGATAAGGAAAAATCAATTATCCAAGCTCTTAATGCACAAATTTGGGAGGGATAGGAGATCAAGGTGATTTTTGAATGAGCTTAAATATATTCCTCAAAGAATCAAAGTAGGATTCAAACTTCTTAGAATTGAAAAATGTGATCGTAAGGAGGTAAATTAAAATGATCCTTGGTGAGGGAGACTCCTAGCAATATGCCACCTCCACAAGACATATCCCCCATCTCTCCATACCATGATAGTTCTATATTGGGGTGCAGGAGCAAGGTTTCATGCCTATTGCCACATTTTGAAAGAATGCTAAGGTGATAGACTCATGATTTGAATGTAAGACCCATTTCTAATAATAGAAATCCAAAAAATAATTCTAACTTAGAATTTTTTTATGAAGATAAGTATCATATATATCATGTCCTAACTTGTAGTGTTGTAAATTTTTGGCTCAAATTTTAGGCTAGCATGATTCGATTTTTAGTACATAGAGGCCTTATTTGTAAAGGAAAAAAATGGCTTAAAATGGTTTTTAATACTTGAATTTAAATTGTAGAAAGATAAGGAGGACATTCTAAATTTTGGTCCATGGATCATGAAGGATAGTTAAGATAAGGGTTTCCCTCTTTTAAGATTCTTCACAAAATTTCATACACTCCTAGCTTCATTTGGATTAGACTACCTTACCATTCATTATAATTATAAGAAGCTATAGATTTGACAATAATTACACATTATGATGGTAAATTTGTGTGTATGGTTATTGAGATTGCCAAAAACACATGTACATCCTTTTCCTCAACTATGTATGGAGATGAAATTTACATAGTATTTTCAAGGATATTACTTTGAGGGTTGGAGACAGATCATTGAATCAATTAGTAGATTATTAAATACTTCATTTTAGATGTAAGAGATCTTTTACTCCTAGGAATCCTACTTCTAAATATGAAAAGAATTCTTAAACTTGGGAGATTCCTAGTGAGCCCACTTGGTGGGTAGGAGTTAAACTTCATCATCATTTGATTAACTCATAAATTAAATTAAATTGTTAGGGTAGAATTAACACTTTGTGAATTTATTCTGCTTAATCAAGGGACATAACATTCCTTCTTAACCTTAGAGATGGAACAATTATTTTTATCTAAAGGTACACATTCTATTAATATTTCAATTCTAATCAATTCAAAAAATAGTTTTCCTTTTTAATTTAATCATTTATCGACTTAATAAGTTTATTATTTGTTACTAACTTTTTAAAATTGTTATGTTTATTAATATTTAGATTTTGATATCTTTTGACTTTTCATTTATTTTATTTTATTTTATTTTTTAATTTACATTTAAGGTTGAATTTTTTTTTTATGATTTATGTGTATTTATGAAATTATAAATAGTAATTAAAAAATATTATAATTAATTTTATTTATAATTACTTGAGCGATATTGGCATGGTGTGATGGTTTAAAGGTGGCATTGTTGTTTGTGCCACCAAGGTTCAAACCCCATTGAGGTGGTATTGTTGAATGGTTGTAATCCGGTTCATAGCAGGTCAAATGCGTTTATTGAATAAAATAATAATAATTACTTGTCCTATTAAAACTTTAATTATTGTAGAATAATTCTATTTTGGATTTTTTATAATTTATATAATAAAATGAATTTCAAACTTAAAATATAAATTAAAATTTATAGAGTGAGAAAGAAGGTAACTTTTGATTAGTCATTTCATGCCAACAATCCAAGGATAGCATATCCTAGGGATTTATGCTTGAGGTTGAATGCCATTTGGTTAAAGATATGATAATTCACCTCCAAAACCTCTTCAGAGTACCCATTACATACTTATGAGGAAAATAGGTACAAAGTGAAAGAGAGAAGATAAAGAGAGAAATAAAGAGGGAGACAAAGAGATACAAAGAGATAAAAAGAGAGATAGAGATACAAAAATAGAGGTATAAATATAGAGGAATAAATATGGAGAGAGGAAGAGAGATAAAAAAAGAGAAAATAAAGGATAGAAGAGGAGAGGTGTATAGATAGATATAGTCACATAAAAAGAGATAGAAAGATAGAGAGAAATAGGAGACAATGATATATAGATGTTGAGAGATCAAGAGATAAAGAGGGAAAGGAGAAGAGAGGAGGGAGATAAATGGGGATAGAAAAAATAGTAAGGGGAGAAAGATAGGGAGAGGGAAATAGATAGAGAGAAGAAATGAGAGAAAGATAGAGGAAGAGAGAAGGGAAGACAAATATTGAGAGAAATAGGGGAGAGAGAGAGAAAGAGAGAGTTTGAAAGTCAATAAAAAATATAAATATAGAGAGGGAGACAAAGATATAAAGAGATCTCTCTTTCTCTTCCCATATCTCTATAATATCTCCCCATATGTACGTATCCCTACCTCTCTCTATATATATCTCTCTCTTCCTCTCCCTACCTATCTCTATATAACTTCCTATCTCTATCTTTCTATCCCTCTATCTCTCCCTCATTCTCTCCCTCTCTTTGTATCCCCTTCTTTCTATCTCTATTTCTCTCTCTCACTCTCTATGTTTCCATCTCCATCTCCATCTTTATCTTCCTCTCTATCTCTCTCCCTATCTCTATCTCCTTACCTCTCCTTACATCTCTTTCCCCTCTATCTTTCCCACTATATATCTCTATATCTCTCATTCTTTCTATCCATATCTCTCCCTCTCTTCTTATCACTTTCTCTTTCTATATCTCTCAACTTCTCTATTCTCTCTCCCTCCCTCCCTCTATATCTATTTATATATACCTCTCTATCTCCTCCCTCTATATCTCCCTTAATTTTCTATATCACCTCCTTTATCTCTCACTCTTGCCCCCTCTATTTCTATATTCCCATCTCTCTCTCTCTCTCTCTCTCTCTCTCTCTTATTTACTCCATTGCTCCCTCCATCTCTCCCACTCTCTCGTTATATATATCCCTCTCTACCTCTATCTATATATCACTTTCTATATCTTTATATTTCTCTCTCCATCTCCCCCTCTTTCATTGTCTCTGTCTTTCTATATCTATTTCTCCCTCTCCATTTCCCCCTTCCTCTCTCCTTTCATCTCTCCATTTATATTTATCTTTCTATGTATTTGTCTTTGTCTTTTTCTCTCTCTCACCCTCTCTATCTTTCTTGTTATATTTATCTCTATCTCTCCTTTATATCCCCATTTTCCCTCTCCCTCTCCCTATCACTTCCTCTTTCTATATCTCTCTAATTCTCTCTCATATGTCTATTTCTCTCCCTCCATCTGCCTTCTTCTCTATCTATTTATGTACAAACCTATCTCTCTCTATCTCTCTCCATGTCTCTCTAACACACACACACACACACTTGTTGTTTCTCTCTCTGTATCTCTAGCTCTATCTCTCCATATTTAAATTCTTACATATATCCCTCTATCTCTATCTCATTATCTATCCATCTCTCTTTACCCATGTACCTTTTCCTCTCTATATACCACTTTCTATCTCTATCTTTATAAATTTCTATATCTCTCCCTCTCTCCCCCTTTGTATGTAGTTATCTCTTCCATCTATATCTATATCTTTGTCCTCTCTCTCTCTCTCTCTCTCTCTCCCCTTCTTTCTATCCACATATCTCCCTCTCTCTCCCTCTCTCCCTATTTCAAACATATCATGATCATATTGGTAATGGAGCCTTATTATCTTCCTGATTCAAAGGTTTTGTTTTAGTTGTGTTCAGATCCCTGTATGTAGATGCATATTTGATTTTACGCTATCACTTCTCCATTGGTACCTTTGTTTCACAAACAAAATCATTTTAAAAATAGCCTACCAATTGACTTCATGTATACTACACAAA
Source organism: Sequoia sempervirens (assembly GCA_007258455.2). NCBI lineage: Eukaryota > Viridiplantae > Streptophyta > Pinopsida > Cupressales > Cupressaceae > Sequoia > Sequoia sempervirens. The sequence continues at coordinate 13,347 of VDFB02188596.1, forward strand.
TGTATGCAAACAATAAACCAAAAATTACCTAATTGACCATCCACACTTTTTCGACCATCCCATTGCACACCAAGGTGTGATTGCTAGTTTAAATTTTATTCAATGATGTCCATTTTTCCTAGTCTGATTATATATGAAAGATAACATATTATTAATGAGGTGGTTAATGAATTGATATGTTTTCCTACAGTTAAGGTTCAAATCTTGGGACTGCTTAACCTTTAATCAATGTTTTGCTCGCTTAAAACAGGCATTAATTCTTAAGGGATACTTTTGGGATTTTAAAAGATACCACTGAAATGTTCTTTGTGTGATGGTAATTGATGATTGACATGTTTGGCGTTTGATATTTTTAGGTGAAGTGCTTAAAGTAGAATTCCACACATCTCACATAAGAATTGCAGGAAAGATTGAGCTCTTCTACAAGTTATAAACAACTGGGTAATTTTGTTTCCAGATATCTTATTCAGATTTATTTTTCATCCCCAGGGTCTTCTTACGTTAACAATGGCGGATACGAGCATAAACCAGGTTGTCAATGAATTGGCAATAGAGGTAGTAGATTCAGAAGAACGTTACTCATGGTTTGATAATGTGAAGGGAAAATTCGAATATCAAAAGGCCAAAGACGTTAAGCCAGATGATAACTCAGGAAAGCTTTCTCCTGTGTCCATAAACAGAGTACCCATGTATCTCAAGGGCTTAAACAGAGATGCGTATGTGCCTCGAGTGGTCTCTTTGGGCCTTTTTCATCACAGGTTGTCTCAGACACTCTCTGAAATAGAGTTACACAAAGTAGAGGCTGTAAATCGATCAGCGAAAAGGTGCCCACAAAATCAGCAGCACGCACGCTGTCTAGTGGAAAAAGTACAGAGCTTGCTTCCAGAAATTACAGTATGCTACGGAGTAAAATCAGACTGTGAGGAAGAAATTCTTGCGTGGCTCTTCACTCTGGACGGATGCTTCATTCTAGAGACTCTCAGGCTTCTCAGTGATGAATCACAAAGGAACCTGGATCCTGTTTTTAATAGAAACAGGGTCCGTTCTTGTCAATTCGATATCCTAACTGATCTACTATTGCTTGAAAATCCGGTTCCCATAGTCCTCCTTCTTGGGCTATTGGAAATGGAGGACAATTGCACAGAAGAAAAGGCAAGGATAGAGCTGCTTAGAATGATTCGTCATGGTATAGTTACTTGCCTTGGTGATGCGATCCTTCGATTTTTTGATTCTTTCCTAAAATGTCTTCTGATTTTTCCTTAACTGTTTTCGGATACTTTCCTTTCCTATAGATAGTGTAGTTGTATGCATAATCCACACAGCATGATTGTAGGATCTAGAGATGTATATGAACCTGTACAGATTCATTGTAAATAATAAGAATGAAAAATATTCTTCTCAGTTTCTGTTTTTAAGTTGGTATCAGAGCTTCGAAATTTGAATCTTTTGTTTCCCCTTCATTGAACCATGGGCGATTCAAATTCGGAAGTATTTCAGCCCAAATTTGCTCCCATTATTATTCAATCCGAAGGTTCATCCTTCAATGCAGGGATTGTACTCGATGAAACAAACTATGATTTGTGGTCTCAAATCATGGAGATGCATATTGCTGAGAAGGAGAAACTCTCTTTCATTCGTGGTAATTCACAGCCACCTACTGAGAAGGATGATGGATATGAGAAGTGGTATGTAGACAATCAAAAGGTCAAGAGATTGTTGTTGATGTCTATGTCCCCAGAAATTATGAAGCGATACATTCGCTTACCCACTGCTCGAGATATTTGGAAAGCCCTTTCTAAGGCTTTTTATGATGGAGCAAATGAACTGCAGGTATTTGTCTTGAATCAGAGGGCTTTCTCTGCCAAACAGAATGGCAGAACACTCTTTGTGTATTATGGAGAATTAACCGAGATTTTTGGTGAGTTGGATCATCGTGATAAGGTGATCATGGAAAGTGAGAACGATGTTGAATCTTACCGAAAATCAGTTCAGCAACAAAGGGTGCATATTTTTCTTGCTGGATTAGATGGTGACTTCGAACAAGTCCGCGGTGAAATTTTGAGAAAGGATCCTATTCCTGAATTAGAAGCATGTTATGCATTGGTCCGCCGTGACGCTGTTCGACGCACAACGATGATTGGAGAACCAGAAAAGGCTGAAGCTTCAGCCATGGTGACCCAAAACCGATCTAATCAGAACCGGCCTTCTCAAAGCACGCCTAAGATCACTAATGGTGCCGATAAATCCACCTACAAATGCACCCATTGCAATCAAACTGGTCATACCAAAAGTCACTACTTTGAACTTGTGGGGTATCCAGAATGGTGGGATCGTAGCCGCGATTCACGGAAGAAGAATTCAAAAAAGACCTCCAGTGCTGCGTTTGTTGAAACAAAGACAGAGGATGATGTTGCTGGACAGATCTCAGCATTAGCAACAGTGGCAGGTAATGGTGGTAAGGCTTTAAATATGTTTGCACTTGTTTCTAATAGTGCATGGATAATTGATTCCGGTGCTACGGATCATATGATGTTTGATTCTAGTCAGGTCTCATCTCTTAAACCGTCCTCACAAAAATTTGTTTCCACTGCCAATGGCTCTTCGGCCCCAATTATCGGAGAAGGACCCTTACCTCTCACTGATACTTTGAATCTAGATTCTGTTTTAGTTGTTCCATCTTTGGATTACAATTTGTTGTCAGTTTCCCAAATCACCGCTGCTTTATTTTGTGTTGTAATTTTCTGGCCTGATTTCTGTGTGTTTAAGGACATCCGAACGAGGCAAACGATTGGTTGTGGTGTTAGGCGAGGGAAGTTGTATTACTTGGACTTGGTGTCAAAGAGTTCGGACAAGCTGCGTCAAGCTCTAATGGTGGATAGCTCTGAGGGGGAGAAGCATAAATCTGAAATCTGGTTATGGCATCGACGTCTGGGGCATGCTTCCTTTGGTTACCTGAAGAAATTATTTCCTAGTTTATTTGCAAAATTTGTTGTTTCTAGCTTCCGGTGTGAAGTTTGTGAACTTACAAAAAGCCATCGTGCTTCTTTTCCATTAACTTTGAATAAAAGTCTAGTTCCTTTTATGGTCATACATTCTGATGTTTGGGGTCCATCCAAAGTCACTACATTGGGTGGATCACGTTGGTTTGTTACTTTTATTGACGATTGTACCAGAATGACTTGGGTGTGCTTAATGAAGTCTAAAAGTGAAGTGAACTTGTTATTTCAAAAAATTTATAACATGGTTCATACTCAGTATAATGCACAAGTTAAGGTTCTCCGTAGTGATAATGGAGGTGAATATTTGAGTTCTGAACTTCAGCAGTATCTGGAAGCACACAGAATTATACATCAAACTACTTGTTCCAATACACCTCAGCAGAACGGGGTGGCTGAGAGAAAAAATCGTCACTTGTTGGAGGTTGTCCGTGCTTCGTTGATAGAAGCCCATATGCCGTTGTCTTATTGGGGCGAAGCACTTACCTCTGCAGCATATTTGATTAACCGGGTACCCTCCAGCACTATTGATTTCTAGACACCATCCCAGGTTCTCGCCGAGGCGGTTGTTGCTCCAACTGTACCAAATTTACCTCCTCACGTCTTTGGTTGTGTAGCATTTGTACACCTCCATAAGCATCAGCGCAACAAGTTATCTCCTCGGGCACTGCGATGTGTCTTTCTAGGATATGCTACTTATCAAAAGGGGTACCGATGCTATCATCCTCCAACCCAACGAATGTTCATTACATTGGATGTAGTTTTTCATGAAGACTCGATGTATTTTTCCTCTGAGCCTGAACTTCAGGGGGAGTACCAGAAGGAAATTCAGACTCTACACTATGATGATCACATCTCTGAAGATGTTGATGTTCACATCTCTGAAGATGTGGGTAACTTAGACATCTCTAAAGAAGTGGAACTCTCTGAACCTATTAATCAAGAAGTGGGTGAACTGGAGGTGTATGATAGAACCTTGGATCAAAATAGTGATGAACAGCCAGAAACAGAAGTTGTGGAAACAGAAGTTGTGGCTCCACCTTCGTCTGAGTCCCTCACCCCACAGGCAGCCAATACACCACACCAATCGCTTACTAAGGATGTTCCTGAACCATCTAGAAAATAGCTACCACAGCATCTCACCAGAGGTATCCCTAAACCCACATATGAACCCGAACTTTCTAGTAAAGTTAGATATCCCATGAGTCATTATGTGTCTAACCATCATTTGTCAGAATCAAATCAGTCATTTGTAAATCAGTTATCTACTATATCTATTCCTAACAATGTGCAGGAAGCGTTAGCTGACCCAATATGGAAAGCCGCTATGAATGAGGAGATGAAATCATTGCAGGAAAATAAAACCTGGGAACTTGTTGACCGTCCACCAGGAAAGAAACCAGTTGGATGTCGTTGGGTTTATACTGTGAAGTACAAAGCAGATGGTACAATTGAACGCTTTAAGGTGAGACTGGTGGCAAAAGGGTACACCCAAACCTATGGGATCGATTATACAGAGACATTTGCACTTGTAGCTAAAATCAATA
>VDFB02188597.1:0-21671 GCA_007258455.2 Sequoia sempervirens
ATTACAGGCAATTTGGACTAATTTTTGGTAGCCATTCTTGGTTAGAATTTGAAGGTTGTTGTTGTAGGCATAGTTATTTTCCTAGGAGGGTTGTGGAAATTTTTATTGTATTTTATTGTAGGTTTTAGAAGATACATACAAAAAAAAAAATATTTCCAAGGTTATGGGGCCATATTTGTGAATGATTTTGTTGAGTGTCGCAGACTTTAAAGTCTGATTTCAGATGTTTTATATTAGTCCTATGGGCTTCCATGATTTTAATTTAATTTTTCTTTGATTTCATGTAACCCTGGTAATGGTTGGCAATAGAAAATTTATAATCTTGTTGTTTTAACATTGTTTGAATCCAATTTGAGGAAGTGGTTTCTTATGAATTTGAGGTGATTTTTGATAGTTTGGAACCCTCTCTACATCAATTTTACCCCAATCAAAATAAGAAGTAACATTAGCATCAACAATTAATCTATAAGTTGAACCAACAAAAAATCTCCTAAAGGACTAGGAATCCACACATTAATCCTTTCTAGAAGATAGTAGAAATTATAGTCCCTTATATTTGCATTAACTATTTGATCACCTCTAGCAAACCATCATGTGTTCCGCCCATCAATTGACTATCAAAATCTTTTCATCTAGGCTCAATTCCATTCCATTGAATATGCCCATGTAAGTTTTCCCTATTCAATCTTACCAAAAGATCCTTAACTTGAGAAAATTTCTTGACCGAGTTCAACAAAGGCGCCTCATTCCACTTATCGTTCCAGAATAATATCCTATTATCCAAGTACTTATATTTCAAAATGTGAGTCCAATCCTTATTTCCCTCAAGGATACTCCATCCCATTTTAGACATTAAAGCCTTATTAAATGATGACCACACTGCCCAAAACCCACAGAAATTACAACAAATACCAACACAGAAGATGCGAGATAGAAAAATGACTCACTTTCAATTATTTTTAGAAAATGAAATCAAAGATTCAAAGCTTACATGCTACAGCCTCATGGGCTTGATTTATTACAACAAAATCAACTTTGAAAAGAAAATCTACTATTTAGAGCCATAATATGCACTATCAGGCCACTTTCTACAACCCCCACTTAACCATTTTTATTTTCCCCAATAACCACCCTAGAATGTTCTAGAAATTCAAAATTTCCCTATTTTTTTGGAGCCAAAAGTCCTGCTGTTTGATTTCTAGCCTAGGAAGAAATTTTTATGAAATTCACTTTTTAGAGGACCAACTTTGCGGGGCTATAACTTTTGATTTGGATGTCCAATTTGCTACTATTGCATATCATTGGAAAGCTCTCAACAAGCTCTACAACACACAAATCACCGTAGGTTGGTTTGACCAAGTTTTTAGTTGTTTCAAGGCCTCTAAAGTTTTATATCTGAATTTGAAGCTACATTGGAGAAATTTATTGGGACAAAAACTTTAATTTCTTCAAAACCATGCAAGGTATTGAGGTGATTCTTTCGCGACTAGAAATTTTTGAGTTATGCTTCTTGGGGTAAATTTTAGGTCCATACGAGCCCGTTTAGGTCAACTTACTAAAAATAGTAAGTGCTCGATTTTTGCTATTTTGATGACTGTCTTACACCCATAAGTGCCATCATGGGACTCAAAAAATTAAAGAAAATAAAGAAAACATTTTTTTTTGGTGATGCAAGATTTCCACACCATTAGATGCTCTGCATCAAACACCCAAAGGGTAATTTGAAAAGTGACCATCACTTCTCGAAGTTAGAGGAAACTAAGATGGTTAACCTCGACTCAGATAACCATGATGAATCTTCAATAGGCCTTCCTCTCCATTTCACCAAGTACTCTACATATTTCATATTTCTCATGCTTCTACCCACATGACTATCCAAGATTTCTTCTATCTCTTCCTTCTTTGAAGTAGGTGCTGGAATTTTCAACTGTTCATTTATTGGCCCCTCCTCTATATCACCTTCATGATACTCTATCAAATCAGCAATGTTGAACACAGGAGAAATGTTTATTCCACTAGCAAATTCTACCTCATAAGCATTTCTTGAATCATGCCTTCTTCAAGATCTTGCATGTTCCAAACTTCTTCATCTTTAACTTGTTGTATGTACCAACTAGAAACTTTCCTTTCTAAATGAACCATGACTTCATCTCTTACCTAGAACTCCTTATACTTCCTTTAAGTTCTTCCTAATCCTTATATTGTGAGTCCATCTTGTTGATGTGTTTATTCACTTCTTGTGCAAATTCTTTAGCTTGACACTACTCTTCTCCCCTTATCCATCTTTCTCATTTCAAAAGTAGTTCTTGGACTACTCCCATATACAATTTGGAATGGTGATTTACCAGTGCTCCCCTATTGACGTGGTATAGAAAATTCAATGGGTGGTATAATCCAAATCCCATCCCTTGGGCTTATCTCCAACTAAGCATCTTAGTAGGTTTCCCAAACTACTATTCACCACCTCTGTTTGTCCATCAATCTGTGGATGGTGTGCAAAACTAAACTTCAAATTTATCTTCATCTTCTTCCATAATGTCCTCCAAAATAACCAACAAATTTGGTATCTTGTCTAAGACTATACTCTTTGGTAGACCATGTAGTCTCACCACCTCCCTAAAAACAACTCTACAACATGAACATCATCACTGGTCTTATGCCACGATGAAATGTGTCATCTTTGAAAATCTATACACCACCACAAATATGGAATCATGCCCTCTCTATGTCCTTGGGAATCCAAGAACAAAATCCATGCTAATATCCTCCCATGGCCTCTCAAGTACAGGTAATGGTTGATACAATCCAGTATTGTGACTTGTTCCTTTCGCCATTTGACATACTCTGTAACTTTGTACAAAATTCTTCACATCTTGTTGTAACTGTACCCAATAATAATTCTCACTAGCAAGAGCAATGGTCTTATCTTGACCAAAATGTCTAGCAATCCTCCACTATGCTTCTCCTTGATTAGATTCTCTCTCATAGAACTCCTTGGAATGCACAATTAGCTTCCTCTAAACATCCCATATTGGATCAAGAAATCCAACCATCTTGTCTTATCCAATGTAACAAGTTCCAAACAATCCTTCCAAGCTTCTACAAATTCTAGATCCTCTGGATACAAAATCTTGAGTTCATTGAACCCAACAACCTCTATATTTATCTCTATCAAAAAAAATTTCCTTCTACTTAAGGCATCTGACACTCTATTTGACCTTCCACTCATGTGCTTCAAAACAAAAGTATAACTTTGAAAAAACTCAACCCATTTTAAGTGCCTTTGATTCAACTTTCCTTGACTATTGAGATACTGCAAAGCTTGGTGATCAGTATTGTAGAAGATGGGGATTCGTTGCTCACGAGTTCTCTTCATTCAGAGAGCCTCACGGGGAAAACTGCCCTAAACTACCTCAAGAACCACAACAATGAGAGTTTCAAAATTTAAAAGAGCACGTCACAGATATTTTTTGGACAATCTAACAAGCTCTTATCCAAAGGACGTCAGCGTAGAATACTGATGACAGTGTGGTGCGCTATCATCCCAGAGGCACGCTGGCGCCCTGTACGGACTAGAGAATGAGTTTATCACAAAAAATGCCTAAATGGCTACTAGTTATATGATTGCTATAGAATGTGATAAAGTAGTAGAATGCAATAGAACTAAAATAAAGTGAAATAGAAGTGATAAAGATAAGAAGAAAGGAAAGAAGATACTCATGACAATCAAAGTAATTAAGCCTCCAGCTAGTAGATATCTTGAGTACCTGCAAGTGTAATATCTGGAGAAATTTTTGGCGTTGTATAGGGGTTTGCCTCAGTCGAACCCACATTTTGGTGTTCCCACCTCCATGGAAAGCCAAGAAGATAGAGAGAGAGAGAGAGATGAACTAAAATGGAGAAAAGCATGTGGTGAAAGCAAAACCCACTTAGGAGTAGAACCCACACCACCAAGAGTGAGTGATAAAAGCAAGCCTCGCTCAAGGAGGAGAACCTATATCATAAAAGAGGTGATAAAAGAAATCCTCGCTCAAGGAGGAGAACCCATATCACGAAGTAAGGATGCAAATGGTAGGGGATATGGAATCCCAAGATGCTCACAAGCATAAAGTAAGGGAAATAAAGCTACAAAGAGTGTTGTAAAGGGAGCTTGAGAGAGCTTGAAGCTACTACAACAAGCTACATGAAGCTATGCAAGAAAAAGTTGGAGAGTATAAGGATAGAGCCAAAGTACGAGAGAAGCTAGAAGCAAAAGAGTGGAGCTAGAAATAGAGGAAGAGTTGCAAATGAAGTGAAAGGACATCTTTTAAAGAGAGAAAAGAAGCAAAAGGAAGCTTCCCAGACGATTACAAAGCATCTCGAGCCATTACCACCAACCAAAGGGGGTGAGAAGTCGAAAGCATGCTAAAAAATGGTCGTTTGAACATTGAAACATCACAGGATGCTAGCGCAACATGTAGATGTCTATGCAACCCGCTAGTGTTCAGACACATCATGCTACAAAATGACGAAAACGAAAGAAGCACAAAGTTCAATGCAAGCTAACATGTGAGGGTGGGTGTTGAAAAGGGATGTTGGAGCATCCTAAGAAGGGAAAAAGGCTAATGCAAGGGCTAAAATGAGCCTAATCAAGATGCTAATGGAATGGACACTAAAGCAGGTATAAGAATGCATGTGAAATTGTGAGGGGTACAATTTTACGCCTATACATTTTTCCCCACTTAAATAGTGGGCATATGAATCTACATTAATATGCATGCTAAAGGAAATCTACTAAACATAAATAACTTCATATGCCAAAAGGATACTATAGAGGAAGTAGATAACTCTTCGAACCACATAAGCATGCCCCCAGGTTGAAGACCTATAAAAAAAATGTGTTAGACAAGAAAAACCTGCACCAGACAACAATGTTAGAACATAAGAATCCACTAAAAGATTTGAGTTAGCAAAGTAAAGAGACCTCGATGTGAAAGGTTGTCTCAGTACTATGCATCATCCCAAAATTAGGAAATAACACAAAGAAGAATTCTAAAATAAAGAGAAGAAGGGCATATACTTAGGATGAAGAAGATGCAAATCTTCGATCCAGTATATACAAAAGAGAAGAGAAGAGAATTTAAGAATGTAAGCACCTCACAGGCCCATAGACCTACAAGAAAGGTTTCCTCCAAGATCTCTCACATGAAGGATACCTAGAAAAGTGCCTGACAGACCTGTAGACCTACAAGGAAGCATCCCCCAAGATCTCTCACATGGAGGAAGTCGAGAAAGCACCCTACAGACCTATAGACCTGCAGGGAAGGTGTCCTTCAAGATCTCTCACATGAAGGAAACCCAAAGAAAGTTCCCTACAGACCCACAAACCTGTATGGGAGTGACCCCCAAGATCTCTTGCATGGAGGAAGCTTAAATAAAGTTCCCTATAGGCCCTCAGACTTGCAGGGAGGTATCCCCCATGATCTATCGCATGGAGGAAACCTAGGAAAGTGAACTTCATAGAGTTAAAAAGAAGCCATGTAGGTGAGTAAGCGAATAGTTGCGCAGACCATCGACAATGTGGAACATTTTTAAAGGGGTCCCTCAGGAACCCTTCATAAGAAGAGGGGTCCACTCAATGGATGCGCTATTTGAAAAGTGAGGTCTAGTCAGGTTGCCCCCAAGCTAGATGCAAAGATATGAAATAGGTCTAGTCGGGTTGTCCCCAAGCTAGATGCCATAGAATTCATTTGAGATAAAAATTTCAAAGGGGGTCCCTTGGGAACCCTTCAAAGAAAGGGGGTTCACTCAAGGGACACTTCAATTGAAAGATTGGGAGAAGAGGGGGGGTCCTTAAGAAAGACACACATCTCCAAAATGAGTTATCACTTCCCCCAACATATGGGGGAGGAGAACCATGCAAGATAGAGGTAGACCTCAATATCACTTGTCATGCGATGAAAAGGTAGGTGTGTCAATCAAATGGGAGTTTGATGGCACCTGAATCAAGAAGTTGTATTTTATCCTTCAAGGCCTTACATTCACTAGTGGAATGACTAGGCACTCGATGGAATGCATAGAAAGAATGCTTTGCTTTATCATGTTTGTGAAATATCTTACATGTAGGAGAAAGAAGAGTAATCAAGCGAGCTTTTAGAAGCCACAACAAAATATGCTCTTTCTTAGATAAAGGATGAGGAGCAGGAAGCAAACCTTTCTCTTGTGGAGAAAGACTCGACTGCTCATAGAAAGAAGACACGAAGATAGAAGATACAAGAGGAGGATCTCCATAGAGAGTATTATTCCAACAATGGGGATTATACTCCTCTATAGGATTACCATCATCCTTATTAATAGGATTTCAACCACTATCTTATTTAGTAGAAGTGTAATCATCTTCCTCAGAAGGAGGATCAATACTAAGAACATTACAATTATTGCTCACACTACCCCATGATATAGGAGAATAGCCATCTCTGATAGCGGGTGTGGATGATGTTATTGGAAGGTCTGAGTGGATTGGGTTGACTTTATATTCCTGAATGAAGGAATCTGTAAAGTCTAGAGGACCCCAATCATCACCAAGATGTGCATTTTCTTGAGAAGAGGTAGAAGGAGTAGATTTCAGATTTCCTGCTTCAGAAGGATCTTCCTCATGGACATCTATCTCCAGAGTATCCTTTTTAGTAGATAATGTTGGAGTAAACATCGACACATTAGATGATACTCAAGAAATAAGAGTGGGCACAACCAAATCTCAACCAACAAATGCCATCTCACATAAGTGCATAGCCTCAGGGTCAACCTTAATTGTGACTACTTTATTATTACATATGAACTTAATAGATTTATGCAAGGTAGACAGAACTGCACCCATAGCATGAATCCACGGTCTACCAAGAAGGTTATAAGGTAACTTTTCTGACATAACATATACAAGGGTGGGTACAGTAATAGGTCCAAGATGCAAAGGTAATACTATTGTACCTAGGGCTTGTTGACTGACATTATCGAACCCAAGAATAAAAAAAGAAGAAGCATTAATAGAAGATGGATCAATATTAATCTTAAGCAATAGATCAATGCTACATATGTTGAGCACCAAACTAGCATCAATGAGAGTATGCCTAATACCAATTTTATTAATGTTGACAATAATAATTAGAGCATCTGCTTTCTTCTATACTTCCAAAGGCGAGAGCTCCTATAGATAGAAAGTAACATTCGGCGAATCCACATGAATGTAGGCCATCAAAAACATTAGCATCCATCGGCCTAGTGGAAGAAGGCAAGAGGATCTTTTGCAAGGCTTCCTGAAGCATACCTTGATAAATCGGAGCAAACTAAAGCAAGTCTCATAGTGAGATCTTAGTCGGAGCAACATGAAGTTTCTCGACGAGATCGCAATCACCAAGTGCTTTAGTCATAGGTTTAGGAGCTGAAGGAAGACTTGGTTGTTTATTCATACTATTCTCATAAGTATGGGCTACCACTCTATAAGAGGGGGCCTTAGAAAGATCAAGAGAGTCACTATCAAACAAAACACCATCAATAGAACAAATAATTTTAGAAGAAGGACTGGTTGGAGTCACATAAATAACTGGTCTCTTAGGCCTTTGAGGGGAAGCAGAGACATATTAGATTTACTGAATCATCACAACTAGTAGAACAATTATTTGAAGACATATTCTCAACATCAATCCAAACAGGATCACATGTGGAATAATTATTTGAAGAAACATTCTCAACATCGATCCAGGGAGAATCAAATGTGGAAGGAGGTTCATCATTCACTAATGCATCATCTCTAGAAGAGAGTGCATCAAAACAAAGATGAGATTCACTATTCACTAATGCATCATCTCTAGAAGAGAGTGCATTGGAATAGAGAAGAGATTCATCATTCACAAATGCATCATCCCCAAAGGGGAGTGCATTGGAATGAAGAGAAGGTAGAGTAATGTTAAGAAAGGTATCAATGATTTCATCTTCTTGCGACAAAATATCCCCCAAAGCCAGAGGAATTTCATGAGAAGGATCAAAGATATCCAATGACATGGGCAAAGCCAAGTCACCATCGCATGCATTAAATTGAATATCATTAATATTTTGAACAAAATTAGATACAGAGCTAATAAAAGAAGACATTAAATTCATTATGATTTTTTTTGGTATTTTCTAGGTTCTAGTAATTTGCATTTTCGGAGGGTCTTCAGGGTGGAATTTGAGGTCGGCACTTGCATCAGAACCTAAAATTCAATTGCCAAAGGCACTTGTATTTTAGGGATTGAATTAGTTCTCTAGGAGACCTTTCCAACGGTGCAAACGGTTTTGAATTCCGAGCACCGAGTCAAAAGTTATGCCCCCACCAAGTAGGGGTAAATAAATTCCTAGTTTTTTGGAAGATTTTCTCTTCACACTGGGTTCACCAAAATGTAGAAGAGGGGGATTTTCTACTCATGAGTTCTCTTCATTCAGAGAGCCTCACGGGGTGAACTACCCTAAACTACCTCAGGAACAACAATAACGAGAGTTTCAGAATTTAAAAGAGCAGGTCACAGAGATTTTCTAGGCAAACTGACAAGCTCTCAACCAAAGGATGTCAGTGCAGAATATAGACAATAGCGAGGCACGCTAGCATTCCAGAGGTGCATTGGCGTCCTGTACAGACCAAAGAATGATTTTATTATAGAAAATACCTAAATGGCTGCTAGCTATCTGATTGCTGCAAAATGCGATAAAGTAGTAGAATGCAATAGAACTAAAATAAAGTGAAATAGAAGTGATGAAGATAAGAAGAAGAAAGGAAAGAAGATACTCACAACAATCCAAGTAATGAAGCCTCCAGCTAGTAGATATCTTCAGTACCTGCAAGTGTAATATCTGGAGAAATTGTTGGGGTTGTATAGGGGTTTGCCTCAATCAAACCCCTGTTTTGGTGTTCCCACCTCCATAGAAAGCCAAGAAGATAGAGAGAGATGAACTGAAATGGAGAAAAGCATGTGGTGAAAGAAAAACCCACTCAGGAGTAGAACTCACATCACCAAGAGTGAGTGATAAAAGCAAACTACACTCGAGGAGGAGAACCTGTATCACAAAAGAGGTGATAAAAGTAATCCCCGCTCAAGGAGGAGAACCATATCATGAAGTAAGGATGCAAATGGTAGGGGATATGGAATCCCAAGATGCTCACAAGCATGAAGGGAAATAGAGCTACAAAGAGTGTTGTAAAGGGAGCTTGAGAGAGCTTGAAGCTGCTACAACAAGCTACATGAAGCTATGCAAGCAAAAGTTGGAGAGTAGAAGGTTGGAGCCAAAATAAGAGAGAAGCTAGAAGTAAAAGAGTGGAGCTAGAAATGGAGGAAGAGTTGCAAATGAAGTGAAAGGACATATTTTAAAGAGAGAAAAGAAGCAAAAGGCAGCTTCCCGGACGGTTACAAAGCATCTCGAGCTATTACCACTGAGCAAAGGGGGTGACAAGTGGAAAGCATGCTTGAAAATGGTCATTTGAATGTTAAAATGTTGCAAGATGATAGCACGGTGCACAAACATCTGTGCGACATGCTAGTGTCCAGACACGCCACGCTACAAAATGACGAAAAAGGAAGAAGCACAAAGTTTGATGCGGGCTAACATGTAAGGGTGGTTGTTGAAAAGGGGTGTTGGAGCATCTTGAGAAGGGAAAAAGGCTAATGCAAGGGCTAAAATGAGCCTACTCAAGATGCTAAGGGAATGGACACTAAAGCGGGTACAAGAATGTATGTGAAATTGTGAGGGGTGCAATTTTACGCCTATACAAGTATATAAAATAAATTATTTTGGCAACAAATAGTGTCTCCATTTCTTCAAAGCATGAACTATAGCATAAAACTCTTGATCATAGGAAAAATATTTCTTCTTAGCATCATTTAACTTCTCACTAAAATAGGAAACAAGCTTACCTTCTTGAATCGAAACAACTCCTATGACAGTGCCACTAGCATCATAATCTACCTGAAAGACCATATTGAAATTTGGAAGTGGCAAAACAGGTTTCTCTATAATTTTCTTCTTCAACATATCAAATTTTTTGGATGCTCGTGTAGTCCACTTAAACTCTTTTTTATCCCCTTTCATTGCTTTAGTTAGAGGCGCACAAATACTACTGAAACTCTTAATAAACTTTATGTAAAAACTTGCTAGACCATGAAATGATCTTACCTTTGTAACACTCCTTGGGGTAGGCCATTCAATGATAGCTCTCACCTTCTCTAGATCCATTTTAAGACCCTCTACTGAGACAACAAATCCTAGATACACCAACTCCTTTTTCACAAAACTACATTTCCTAAAATTAATCAACAACTTCTCCTCCCTTAGCTTCTCAAAAAAATTCCAAATATTCATTAGGTGCTCCTCCAATGTCTTACTGAAAATCAAAATATCATCCAAATAAACAATAAAAAAATTTCATAAAAAATATTTTAATACCTCATTGATAAGCCGCATAAATGTGCTTGGTGCATTGGTTAGCCCAAAAGTCATGACTAACCACTCGTACAAACCCTCCTTGGTTTTAAAAGTTGTCTTCCCTTCATCTTCTTCTCTAATATGGATCTGGTGATATCCGCTCTTCAAATCTATCTTCATGAAGTACTCAGCTCCACTCAAACAATCCATAATGTCATCCATCCTTGGCAAGGGGAATCTATACTTGATGGTGATATTGTTGATGGCTCTATAATTTGTACACGTCTGCCATTCCCCATCCTTCTTTGGTACTAGTACTGTAGGTACTGCACATGGACTCAAACTCTCTCAAATCAATCCCTTCTACAACAACTCTTGCACTTGTTTGTTCAGCTCTTCACTCTCTACTGGAGTCATATGATGAGTTGCCTTATTCAGAAAACTAGCTCCAGGAATCAGGTCCATCTGATGACTAATATTTATTATGGGAGGAAAACCTTCAGGTATGTTATAAAAAATAATAGCTTGAAACTCATTCAACAAATTTGAAACCTTTATAGGTGCCTCAATAGTATCTTCTTTATCAACTCTAGGGATCAATGCAAAACAAATATATGCTCATGCTTCATACCTTCTAAGAACTTTCTTCCATCAACGAAACAAATTATTGCATTACTGCATACCTTTTCCTCTTCCTCTTTCAAGGGATTCAACTTATGACAAACTCCATCCTTTGTCAAAGAATATATGTTGGCATGTCCATCATGTACTACTCGTCGATCAAACTGTCATGGTCTTCCTAACAACATAGGACAAACATCCATAAGAATAATATCACACAATACCTCATCATGGTAATTTCCAATCTTGAACTTTACCAAACATTGTTCATTTACCAAGGCTTTATGGTCCTTCTGCAATCAAGCAATCTGGTATGGGTTTAGATGCCTTCTTCTCTCCAACCGTAACTTACTAACCATTTCTTCTAAAGCAAGGTTATCAATACTACCTCCATCAATAATAGCATTGCAAAATTTACCTTCACACTTACATTTGGTGGGAAACAAATTCTTCCTTTGAGTTGGCTCCTTCTCCTCATTAGACCACTTTTTGAGCTGTTTCGAGGCCTCTAAAGTTTTATATATGAATTTGAAGCTGCAATAGAAAAATTTCTTTGGATGAAAACTTTAATTTCTTCCAAACCGTGCAAGGTATTGAGGTGATTCTTTCGCAAATGAAAATATTTTTCAGTTATGCTCCTTGGGGTAAATTTTTAGGTCCATACGAGCCTATTTAGGTTGAATTACTAGCTCATTTAGATTGAATTACTAAAAATAGTAAGTGCCCTATTTTCACTATTTTTGACGCATGACTATCTTACACCTCTTAAGTGCCATCATGGAACTCAAAACAACTGAAGAAAATAAAGAAAACAAATATTTTTGGTGATGCGAGATTGCCCTACACCGTTGGATGCTCTTGCATCATTAAATAGATGCAATCTTCTTATACCAACGCCTCCCTTCCTTTTAGGTTTACAAATAGTATCCTGATTGACCAGAGCAATTCTAATTTTTTATTTTGTTCCTATCCAAAGGAATTTATTTTGTATATGATCTATCCTTTTATCCATAAAAGCAAAATTCTTAAACAAGGATATATATAACACAAGTATATTTTATAGAGAGGCCCTTTCAATAACTAAAAAAAATGGCTTGAATTAAAAATTTGCCTTTCCAAGTAGCCAATTTATTATGCACCCTTTTACAAATACTATTCCAATAGTTATTAGACTATAATGTCCCTCCGTTTTGGCCTTACTTGTTATTTAGGTAAGTAGTTTATT
The DNA here is from genome assembly GCA_007258455.2 of Sequoia sempervirens. Taxonomy (NCBI): domain Eukaryota; kingdom Viridiplantae; phylum Streptophyta; class Pinopsida; order Cupressales; family Cupressaceae; genus Sequoia; species Sequoia sempervirens. Next base: position 12,275 of record VDFB02188597.1, read on the forward strand.
CATTATGTCATGTATTTTGTTGGTTATTATATCATTAAAATTGTGGAGAACTTAATAGTTTGATGGCCTTGTTAGATTAGTTAATTAAATTAAAATTTTAATTACAAGGCAATTTAAATATAGTGGGAATTTAAATAATAACTAAATAAATTAATATAAAGTATATATATATTAATAAATAATTAAATTAACTGTTTTGTTGAAAGTTTTGTCTAATGGTATTTTATAGTAATCAATAATGTATTATCATGAAAAGATAATCGTTCAATTGTGGAATAATAATGTTTTAAATTATATTTTGATAATTTATTATTATATAAAGATAACTATTTTAATGTGGAAAATATTGTGATTTTTAATTAAATAAAAGAGATAAGATTTTTAAATGGATTGTAAAAGCAAGAAAAGCAATTAAAAGAATACAAAAGTTCTCATGCAAGCGCATGCACAACTTTCATGAGATCGTTAAAAAGGAAATTGGAGGTTTTATGGGAGATTTTGGAGTCTTCATCTTTGATTTTTGTGATAATATCCAATTTTTGTTTAAGGAAATAAAAACGGATTTTCTCTTTGTGGATGGGGATCGTTTTTTTTAGGAGAATGTTCGCCATTGTGGAGGGAGTGATTCATTCAATCGACACCAGCCTCAATATTCATATTGTTCCATATCTTTTATAGGAGATTATTTATCATTTCCTATGGCCATTCTTGATTCCTCAGTAGGCAAGTCTTCATCTTTACCTTCACCTTTAATTTTGATTGACCCTCCTTAGCATGGGGATGGGGAAGTTTATCTATTTTGTTTTCTTTACACCCTCCTTGCTCTCTTCCGTTGCCCTTATGTAAATAATATCCTTGGAGGTGAGGTGATGGTTTCTCCAGCCAAGAATGTTGATTTCTTGCATCAGACACCATTCCTTATCACCAGGGAGATAGAAGCAGTGATCATTTCAGATTGAATCATTGATGAATGAGAGATATTGCCTTCACCTTCATGCAAAACGTTGTCATTATGTTATGAACGTCTCTATATAGGTTGTTGCCTTTAAATCAGGTTAGAAATTGACTTCTTTGCATTCATGCGATATTCAATATTCGTGGCTTTGGAGATTCGCCTTCACTGTGTATGATTGTTAATTCTTAGCTTGTTGCCATCTGAGTTTTAAAAAGTTTGATTCCTACAGAATTATGATTATCATTAATTAAGAACACAAGCAAAGCTTACAATGCTTGGAGGCGTCCCTAAGAGTTTCATTAAATTGGAGATTCTGAGAGATTCCTTGCAAATCCCATTTTGTACCCATCCTACCACCAAAATATTCCTTAAATCACATTTCTTTGAGGCACTCTGTCAAACAATTCACTGCGTCGCTTATGCTTTTCCCTTCATATTTGGCATTTTAATCTTCTAATTTAGGCATGAAACCCCATGCATTCGTGATCACCACATTCTTGGTCTGTAAATGGCATTGCTTGTATGGAGCGCGTAACTTTACCTTCGTCCATGTTTCACTAGTTGCTTTCAAAGCCCTCTGCAGACCTTTCATGCGCTCTCAATACATCGTGTTGTTTGCATGGTTGACTGGATAACTAGGTTTAAAATACGACGAAACTTTTTGACGAAAGATGTACAATTGGATGAATCATCGGGTACATTGGTACTTAATGTGTACTTTTCTGTTTTTTTTTTTTTTTAAATTGTGCCCGACGTTCGTCAAAATTTTGACGAACAGTGATTTTTGTCGCTTTCAATGAACTATTGTAGCTCTCTTAGAAATTTCCATATGATCAAATCCTAATTACTGTACGACTATTTATGATTAGATATTCTTTGATCATATCTTTGGTTATTTCATTCCCATAAAATTAGTGTTTCCTCATGTTGACCCCGCATAGTGACATGTGTTTTGTATTACTAACATGTGACATTGTATGCATCTATCTATCTATCTAAGTTCATCTCTTTCTCTCATTCTATATCTTTTTATTTTCTCTCTTTGTATTTGCTAATAGGCTACATATATTGTGAGATTTGAGCTTGAAACAAATCTCATCCCTGGAAACCACTATTGTGTCATTGGAAAACAAGTTTCAACTGCCATTTAATGGTAAACTAGCTTTAGTGCAATGGTAAAATCCTCTAAAATATCAGGTAAAAGCCTATATATACTATTATATAATAATAAATATAATTATACTATATATAATTTAATCTAATATTACTAAATTATACTAATTATATTTTGTATTATATAAAAATATAATTATTATTAATTATTAATTATAATAATTTTATATGTATTTAATAATTTTGTTAAAGAATATAATATATAATTATAATAAGTAGAATAATTATATTATTTATTATGTAAAATATAGCTAATATATACTTAACTATGTAGAATATTAAAACCTAAATGGCACCATAATTTTTATTTTAATTAACATACTCTAAAACCTTCGTCGAAACCTTATTTTCAGGTTGTAGCTCGTCAAATTGGAGAAGTGAAAGGTCAATACCACCAATCAAGAAGAGTTTGGAGGAGCGAAAACCCAACATATCAATATGTGCACACAGGAGCACATGTAGCTTAGTGCAATAGGGCAGGAGGAAAGCTAGAGCGACGAGGTTGAGGGAACTAAGGAAAAATCGACGACCAAGGGACAATGAGTACTGTAAGTGATTGAAATCCCATGTTGTTCTTCTAAGATTTCAACTATTATGATGAGAAATTGTAGTTTCTCAAGTGAATATAACTTATATAGATATAGATAAAACCATTTTGTCACATAAATCCAAAACTATATAGCTAAATCTTAAAAAATGTTGGTAGGAATTTAAAAGATTATAGATGAATGTCCATGGGGTTGAGCTTAATTGATTTTTCACCATTTTTGGGCTAAGCCATGGCCGTTTTGTCACTGTTTTACAAAACCCTCCATTTTCTCTCAATACACTAGGGTTTTAGAGAAACACCATATACCCAACCTCCCTAACTCAACCATTGTCTTCAACACATTAAAACAATCCTGCAATAGGAAAAACAACCTTCATTCATACTGTTCTATCCATCAAATTGACAAACCCTGACTTAACAACCACAAATTCACAAGAAAATTGCCCTTGTCATCCCTAGGGCATCACTTCAATGCCAAGTTTCTTGCTTTAACAGAACCCTAAATGCAATGAACCTCTATCCTACCATGTTTCACACTAATCCACTAAGTTACAGTTCCAAGCCAGTGGGTGGATTGGTGGACGTCATTTGTTTTTATCCCTCAAACCCTTACACAAGCAAAACAGGGCAGTCCTTGTATTTGATTGTTTTCTCCCACAAAGCAGTGATTTAACACTTCAAAACAAATGCAAATGAAAGGGAACATATATATTTATCTACACCAATGATCTTAGAGCATTTCAAGCTTGTATGGATCCGTACAACACAAAAGAACTTCAGAAAAATAGTAAAAACACAGAAAATTGCTTCAAGAACGTGGTATTTGATATGAAATTTTGGTATCAAATAAATAAATACTAAATTGTTAGTAATATAAAGTGGGAGTAATAAATAGGTTTTTTGAGGGGTGTCTTTGATTTGTTGGGTCATTGTTTGTTCATTTATTCTCCTACCAGTGTCAAAGATTTCACAAGTATTCACCAACTTAGATAGGTTAATTGGCATAAACTACACAGAATGGAAAAAGATATTAAAAGGAACTTAAATGTTCATTAATTTGTGGGTATTCACTGGCTATTCTAATGAGAGGAAAGGCTATAGATTGAAGTAAGTTGTTCGCAATCAAAAAATCATAATCATTAGAGATGTTATTTTGATGAACTCAATAATATGGATGATTCTCAACTTGAGACACATGTGATGAGGGTTGAGAAAAAAATCAGAAAACAGAGAGTGAGGAAAGCAAGAAAGCTCATCCCAGTAAGAAGAATTTGATATACTATGGATTGGATGAAAAATGAAAGATCTCCATAATCATTAAGTCAAAATGGTGGTCAGTACAGTGATTGGTTCACTTAATTCAAATTCCATTGATTCTAGTTTTAGTGATGTAAATACTATTAGTTCAGATGATAAGTAGGTTTCATCTCAATCTTATGAGGTGGAAGATATTAGAGATAATTCAAAGGTACAACAAGTTGGTGAATTGCCCCATGCCCAAATGGGAAAAATATGAGGAAATCCTTTGGATTGAGTTAGGTTCAAGAAATTTAAAGAATTTATGGGGATGAAGTAAAAGTGAATAAGAAATGGCAGATTTAAATAGACTTTACAGGGGGCATGATAGGACTACTCATCCAACGTATAATAGGCTTATCTTATAGAGTATTTAGTTATGTAGATAAAACAATTTTCATTTGTTTTTGTGTGCACACGAGAATGGATATCAACATGTCATCCATATCATTGTTGCCTTTAGTGTATTTTACAAGAATAAGGAATGAGAAAATTCAAGATCTTTCACATCCCTTAGTTTTTCATCTTTGCTAAGAAAATTGAATAAGTGTGGGAAAATGGTCTATGGACACCCATCACAAACTTTGTAATCCTTTATGTTGAGATTAATAAAATTTTCTCGGCCCAGATGGTACTTGGGAAGACTTCTATTTCGTATATGAATCTAGTGTAAGGCCACCTTGTGCATGTAAAAAGTTAGGGTAGGTTTCTGATGGATATTCATATCATGAAGTAATCTCATAATATTTCATTTTTTCTAAAGATTTATGTGCTCTTTCAACTAGCTTTATAAGTATTCATAGAGAACCATTTCTATAAAAATTCATTTTTGCACAAATACAAATTAGATGAGAGTTGCACTGATACAAAATAATCATACACAACATTGCGTTGGAAAATTCAATAAAGGCTAAAGTCAAACAAAGTCAGCTAGAAACAACGACATCTAGCTCTTCCTTAAAGCATCTTCAAATGCAATTTATGAAAACTATCCATCTTGTAATCTAAAATATCTCTTTTGATTAGTCCTTTAAATTTATTTATCACAAGAGATTCCATGATATATTCAGAGAAATGGCATTTTCTACTTAGCCATGGAGAATGGGATATCTGCCTTAAATAAAATGCATGATTCCATTCTCATCATATCCAACTTTAAGGGCCAGCTAAAAATAAAGATTTAAGTTCTGAATGGTTTATTAGAGGTAATTTGTAAGATTCTTAAGCATTTCCAAATATGAGATGCAAAGCATCTATAAAAGGAATTAAACACAAAGCTAGATTTCTTACCCAAGTAAGAAACTAACCACATGTATAGGGAAATAGTCATTAGCAGATGTTAAATCATAAAGGTTAAGACTTGATGAATTTGCAATGCAAACTTGCATTATTTTGTATCTTAAAATGATCAAGAACATCTTATCCAGGGAAAAAAAGCCAATGGTGCTCACCATTCTAGTTGAAGGCCTACTAGGCTAAGATTGTAGTGGCAACCCAAATTACCACTGCATTTAAATCATAATTATTTACATATTTGTAGCCTAAAAACATGAATTAAGTTCAAAATACCACATAGCATCATATAATAAACAAAACCACTTGGTGGTGTTTCCCTTAAAGTTTATTTACTTGAATGAAGAGAAAAATTCCTTTGATTACAATTAGAGAATACATTGGAGGCCTTGGTTGTGTAACTGGTGGACCATAGTCACATTTAACACTTGTTACAAAGTTTGGGAGTTAAAACGTTAAGTAGAAGTCTAGTAAATCAAATAACTTGGATTGAGACTGTGAAACTGTGAGACTGATGATGACTATCATTCATTACCTTTGCCCCTCAATTGTCATGCAAAAATTCTTAGAACATTGACATACATTGTTCATGTAGGAAAATTCATCACTAAGTCTAGGTTTTTTAGGCTTCCATAGCCTCAGCTACTGTGAATTGCATCTCCCAATCTCCATGTTTGTGTTAGGACATTGTAAAATAATGACATTTTAAAGTCATTAATTGCAAGGGACAGTCTTCTTCATACATTGATTTTATTTGTGATGGACACATTTGGATGGTAGTAACAATAACTTGCAATCTATCAAAACTTGATTACCTTATAACCTACCAAATTCTAGCGATGAAATGATAGATTAATCATAATGTCACCTTGGGATCACATCACCATGAAAGAACTTCATCCAGCATCCTTATGAGTGCAGGTACAACCAAATAGGTATTTTTCATATTTGTCTTCCTCGAGCGAGGGAAATTCAAGAAGAGAAGAGGAAAGCGAGACGTGTAGTAGGTCTAAAAGAGGGAGATCAACTAGAGGTCAAAAGATTAGGAGATCATCTTGTAAACAAGTTATGCAACATTTCCTCTATATAAAATCTTATCAAAAGGAAGAGCATTATATACCAATTTATCCAGGTTTAAGAAGGTTGATGAATAGACCAAGCCCAATTCCATATTTGTTTGGGAACATTTCTTGAAGTATACTTGATGGTAGACTAGTTCTCAGGAGGTTTCTTAATTTGGGACTGAAGTATCTCTACCTTTTCCATTAATAAGTCAATCTCTTATGAGATCCTATTAGTGATAGCCTATATTCCACGAATGAGCATATCCATATGCCTTGAGGATTTTTTGCAAGGAATCTAGTTTTATGAATGGTTTTTGAATGTTTTGCTTGTAGGTCTCAAAAATTGAGTTTTGTTAAAAACCGTGATTTTTTAATTACTCCCAAAATATGAAGAGCTAGACTTGGGAACTTGAAATGTAGCCTCCTTATGATGCATTGATTACTAAATGAAATGAAACAAAATTTGGACTCATATTTCCACAAGCTTCAAATCCTAACTGATTGGTTTTGCTCTTCTTGTAGATTGTCAATCTTACAAAAGAATTTAGAATTATAGTAGGTCTAACACCCATGTTGCTGGTTCAAATTTGGGGTTTGGGTTTGTTGGTTTTCCACTGTCATTGATTGTTGTCCCTTCATGATTTCCCATGTATATTTTATTATATTATCAGGGGATATTTATACGATATGATTTGGATCATGAAGTAAGTTGGATTTGATTCCACTAAGCCATTATTCTCATTCACTAGTTGAAAGGTATGCAACTTGGAAACACTCTCAACATTCCTTATATGATCTTTTTCAATAAGAACAAAACATGCAAATATGGTAAATGTGCTATAGAGGTTCTAAATGTTTCTAAGGTGATCACATATCTTAGAAATGTTCAACCTACTTCAAAATATCCACAAGGACACAACATTTTTGCCAAGTTTTCTAAACTCTAGTCATGATGGGAAACACAACAGATGGTTGAGCATCCAATCTAATAGGTTGTGCAACAGACATTCAAGATTTGTGCCAACCATTAAGGACACTCACAAGCTTATTGGTTTAAAGGAGATTCATGACTAGGACCACATTGAGTTCCAACGCTTACATCTTAATACATTCATCCTAGACAACTTCTTCTACATGTTTCTAATTCCATTGAGCATTGTACCACCTTACTAGTCAGAACATAATATTCCATTTGCTTGCACTGATTATATAAGCATCATTTATTCTACACTAGAAAGTAGTTAGGTTGATCTCCAAGAAAAAAAGTTGCTCAAGAAAGTTTAGTAGCATATTGTTATTATCAATAATAATATATTATTATCAATAGTAATATATTATTATCAATAGTAATATTATCAACTAATGATATTAACATTTCATCTCTAATTAATCTTATTATTAATACTCTTTTTTTTTTTTCCAATACAAATATTGTATTTTAAAATTAGAATTAACATCAAAATATTATTGTTGTTAAATAAAATATTAACATTATCATCAACTATCAAATTCTCAATAGCAATACTAGTAATATTAATCAATTAACGGGATTAAAATTTCACTCCCAAACTAATATTATTAATAATAATTTTATTAATTAATCCATCCTAACAAATAGTGCTAACAAAATAAAATTAACAAGATTAAGATCATTTATTAACATATAGGTGGGAAAGACAAAAAAAAACAAAAATCTACTTTCTATTTTCATGCAATGATTTTTATATTGATTTTTTTTTAAATGGACAGTATCCAAAATTCTATTTTCATTGTTTAATTACAATACTTTTTTTTGTTTTATTTATTTATTTATTTATTTTAAGTTTTCCTTTCGACTATTTTATATAGATTGTCTAGATATATATACTAGTAAAATGATCAACGCCAATATTAATCTTACTATTTATATTCACCATATTAATATTGATCATACACAAAATAACAAATATTAAGGCGTGATAATTAAACATCAATCAAACATTTTTTTTTTTGCTAACATGTTATTTACCGTGCACATACTAATTTAAATTTATTAACTGTTGTTTTTTTATAATTTTTACCTAACTAAAGAATACAAACCCTAAAATCTATTCATTTTCCCTAATTTTCTTTTAACCTAACTGCATGGTCCCATGGGGGGCTTGGGCTTCTATTTCCATGAAGCAAGAGGTCTTATGGGAAAAAAAAAACCGTGCTACAGGATTAATTGGAATCTTTTCCCGAAAAATAGGAGCCCCTACAGTATAGGAATGAATATTTCAGCTGGTGAAATTGGGGTGGGGCTACTTAGGAGTTTTTTATGCCACTTGTCTCTCATCTAAAATTTTCAATTCTTATTAGAAAATAAAAATGAGAGAATTTTTATTTATTTATTATTTTTTTATCACAGCACTACGGTTCATTCCTTAAATTTTGGAGTTTAAAATTTTAAACAGAATTGCAAGATTAAATCCATGGGACCAAGAACTTTAAAATATTCCTAAAAAAGCTAAGCAGCATATACTGAGATTTTTAAGGAAGCCCCCTCCATGAGACCGTACCCTAAATGTTATGCTATTCTATTTCAATTGTTTCTTTTCCACGCGTGGGCAGGCATGGCGGCTGGCGGTTTGATGGGAGTTCTCAGACAAGAAGGGGGCGACCTAAGGGCATTTTGCAGATCCGTGAGGGTTCAAATCAGGTAACAAAGAATATAATGCCAAGGATTGTTACACCCCGCTTTCCATGTCCAGCGTGTTGATATTTGTTGATCTCATCTCTTTTCTTATTGTTCTCCGTTGGGGAATTCATGATAGGATTGATCACCATTATGGGTTTGAAGATTTATTATTATTTTTTGTTTTGATTCAGGATGTCTGTCATGTTGTGATTAGAAATGGGCACGACTCCTTCTACAAGGTCATTCCTGTAGTGTGGTGAAAGGGGCGGTGCCCCGATCAGAAGCTCTTAACCTTTCATCCAATCTCCAGTGTTTTCCTTTGAATTTTTATTTTTTTATTTTTTTGTAGAAAAGAAACAAAATGTTTCCAATATACATAAAGAAAGATTATCTCATAGACCAGATGA
>VDFB02188598.1:0-17669 GCA_007258455.2 Sequoia sempervirens
AAAAGTGAATAAAACAAGGAAAAAACTTTTCAAACCTAAAAAAAGGCATATGTTGTCTTGAGTAAGCCTTGAATGAAGTCATTTCACAAACACAAAGTAAAAAGCACATTTTGCCTCCCAAGCTGCCATTGTTGGATTTTTAAGGTGAGTGTTTTTTTCAAAGGTGAGAGCTATGAAGGAGTTAAAACTAACAACAAGGGATAAATAGCTGCACAAAGAAGATCTAACAATCAAAGGTGAGTGAATCTTTCCCTTTTTTAAAATTTTCAATAATTTTTTTGAAGATTTTTGAAGTATTTTAAAAAAATATTCAAGCTTTTTTTTGGTTTTTGGGTATGTTTTGATTTTTTAAAGAAACTTTTATGCATAATAAGGGGTTATAATGCCAATTTTTTCAAAAACAAATAGATGTGTTGTTAATTTGTAATGTTTTTTATTTTAGGTTCATACAGAATGCTCGGTTGCTCTAATTTAGTTGGCCCAGATGTAGATAGTCAATTGAAATATGATGCATCGTCACCTCTTTGGTGACATACGACAATGGTTCAACAAATTCTTGGTGGTGGGGGTTATGTTTGGCATTGTAGCCAATGTGGAATTTAGTATAAGAGCTCGTACTTTCGAGTGAAAGCTCATTTATGCGCTATTCCTGTACAAAGAATAAATGTTTGCCTTGGGTCAAATAAAAAAGGGTTGACAAAACAACAAATATTGGCTTATATTAAATAAAAAGAGGAGGATGGAATGGCATGTAATAAATCAAAGGCTATGGCACATCCTCTTGCTAAGAGAAGCTCGCAAAGACCTCCTAGTGGCTTATCACAACCGACTGGTCCACATCCTTTCAAGCAACTAAAAAAAACGTTTTCTTGAAAAAGCAGCGAAAAAGCTATAAAAGGAGATGTAGGGCTCTCATTTTCATTATTCAAGTTTGCACACATAACAAGATGTTGCTGGAGTGAATAGAGAAGTTCTTCCAAGGATTGATCAAGGACAAAAACCCTCATCAAATTACTAGTTTCGGATTTGAGAGATGGTCCCTAGTTGGTTGGAGTGATTTCATATAGGAATCACCTTGGGTTTCAAGCTATGCTCCACGGGGTTTCAGGGATGGGGATAGTACGGTACATTGGGATGAGTTTTCGGTACGGGGGTACTTTTGGGCCATTTTTTAGGGGACGGCAGGGGATGGCTGATAAAAAATAAAGGAAGTTTTTAAAAATATAGAAAATTTTCAAATATTCATATCATAACATTGATAAAGCATTCATCATAGACATTGTAGAAGATTAATACATAACATTAGACTTGAATTGAGATTTCACATGAGAATTAACAAACAAATTAAAGAAATTCAAATGCTTTCATTGTGAATGTACATACATAGATAAGAATTATAAAAAATGCCCAAAGGCTCCAAGTTTCAACTATAAAATGACAAAAACATAGAAAATATGACTCCAAGTTAAATGGATTTTTTGCATAGGTTTTGAGGACTTCAAAAGGACATTCAAATGGGTTTGAAGTTGTTGGCCCTGCTACACTCCCACTGCTTGAAGAACCCCCAACGGCTGCCATACTTCTATGAGTTCTACTACTAGGTCTACTTCTTTCATGCATTTGAACCTCAACCTCCTCACTAGCATTATTAGTAATCTCACTACTGCTCATGATTTTTTTTGGTTAAGAATTGAAAAGAGAGCTGCAAGTTCAAATAAAGGAAAAAATAAACTCACAATACTCTTCCTATGTGGTAAAACAAATGAAAAAAAGGAAAACAAATTGAAAAATAAAAAAACAAATGTAAAATGAAGAACTTACCTCTAATGAAGTAGATTTGATGCCCCACTCTCCCCTTTCAACTGTTGTTCTCTTCTCTTTCACTTGCTGCTCTTCACCTCAAGTTTGTAAATGTCAAAATGAGAATGTGTTTTTCTTTTAGTTGTTTTGATAAGTCAAGTAGGTTTGGGTTTTGTTTAAAGGAGTGGGGGGTCCTTGTGGGCCCATCCATCCCCTTTTTTTAATTTAAAAATGTGTTTATTAACAAAAAAAATAAAGATGTTGTTGGGCCATAGGGGATGGCTAGTAGTCCCCGGGATGGTTAGGGGACGTGTTGGTCGTATCGGGTACTACTAGCTGTCCCTTAAGTCCCCTAAATCTGCAAAAGCTTCCACAGAAGTTTAGAAACTTCATGTAAGAAAAAAGGGATGGCTAGGAATCGTTTCACAGCTGTCCTGTGTCATATTTCATCTCGGTATGGGTATAGGCCAAAAGGTAGGAATGTGTTGGTATGTAATTAACACCCCTCTAGAGTGCAAGTTGGTTGTATGTCCCTTCGAGCATGACCTTTTTTTGTTGACCGTTGGCTCGGACCCGTAGGCTACTCGGGGGTGAAATTAGGGTTTCATGGTTGGAGGTTGCTATTGCTCGTGAATTGGTGATTGAACTGTGGTTTCCTTCTGGGTTTTCCGTGAGCTTCGCGGTGATGTGTTTTTCTTGGCATTCCGAGCACCTTCATGAATTTACTATTTTTAGTAAATTCTATTTCTGGCAGTGGTCCTGTTGGCTTCGGCACGTTGGCTCTCATTTTCAGTCAGTCCAGTTGGTTTGATCAATCTCGACCTTGGGAAGCATTTTTTGGTGAGATAAATCCAGTTGATTTAAAAATGTTATATTTTAAAGTTATATTCTAATATTGTGACCCCTTAGCCTAGTGAAACAACTTTAAGTTGTTCTTAAAAGGGGGACTTTGAGGGGTGGCGCCTCATGGAGATATTTCATTATTTTTTAAGGTTCAAAAATCAATACTTGAAAATGGATGCCCATCTTGTGGAGGAGGTTATTTATAAATTAAAGTTAAATTTATCTTGAGGAAAAGGGACGCCATCTTTGGAGGGAAAAGGAGATATTTCAAATTTGAAAAGTTAGGGTTTCTAGAAGCTTCTGGAGAGTCTTCACAGAGTTATAAAAGAAGGTCTTGGGTCTTCATTTGGACCATCTGATATCTTGAGTAATGTTATGCTGCCGAAATGGTGTTGGATTGCTTCGAGGAATGAATGCCTCCTAGCTTGGCTCGACTTCGTGCTTGGGAGATAGCACCTAGTGGAGAGGTTTGCTTGCTTTGAGTGGTTTTGTAGTGAGGTTTACATTGTAGTGTTGTTCTTTCATTTGGAGATTAGTTATTTGCATTTCATGTTATTTCTGGAGTTGCTGATAACATAGGAGATTGTAGTTTTCATTCATAAATCAAAAATACAAAAAAATATCATTCTGGGTATTGCATATTTCATCTTGTCTAGGTAGGGCGACCCTCTCTGCTAAGTTATAGATTTTTTAAGTAAGAATTGGATTTTATATAGTGAAATCGCCCCTCTTGCTGGGCCGTACCATCTGTGCTTCATTGGGATTTGTGCAAGAAATAATTAAGGGTTATTTGTTGTGTTTGTGGTATCCCATCTTGGTCGCCATACTTCTTAGGGTATTTTGCATTTGATTTCATTTCATTCGGGTGGGTATTGAGTGAGATATGGGCATTTCAATGAGGTATTAGAGTGCTGGTCTGATTTTCAAGCTGCTGGTCTGTTATAACAGATTTGAGAAAAGTGCAATTAGGTGAAGAGCTGATGTTAGGAAGTCATACTAAGTCCTATGGAGGTCCCGTTTACCCTTGCAGCAATTGAAGATGCATCTAATCCATGTTGTTGCAGGCACTTCTGATTACTTGTAAGCTGAACAGTAGTACTGTCAACAATTCTTAATATCTTTCACTTCATGCTTTGTACTTCCCACTGAATAAGTGGAAGAGGCTGGCTTGCCACCTATTTACCTTAAATTGCATTTGTAATTCTTACATCTCCGCCATATGGTCGCCTCATTTCTAGTCTGGATTGGTTAGCACATACTTGGTGTTGAGTTCCTATTAGCATTGTAATAGATAGGGATCCTTTGACCATATGCACGCCGTCATCTGGCGCATTCTTGGTTAGGGTTATTTCAGTCCATGCATTGCATTGAGATCCTCTGACCACATGCTAACACCTTGCCCATCTCAGGATCCTGGTGTACATTCTTGGTTAGAGTTGAATTCTGCTCTGTTTAGTTATTTGCTAGCCCTAACGGGTGCTTGGTTGTTTGTAATTACATTGCAAAAATTAAAAAAATTGGCTCGGCATATTTCATTGGTACGGACAGCTATGTACATTGCGTAATGAGTGCTTGTCAAATTAGGAGGGGAAGCTCCCTCATATGCTGAAATACATGGAAAAGAAAACTAATCTAAATCCTATCTTTTTGTTCTTAGCTGGAAGAGGCACAAGGTTTAAGAAAAATCACGAATGTTGTAGCTAAGTATTTTTTGGTTTCGCAGATCACTAACCACAACTAAACTAAATGCTTTAATCTATCCAATCTCCTGAAGAAAACAGAGCATGAGGAAACGGAGTAGGAATGTTCTATACGATAAACTTCAGGTACAGGTTCACAACATGAAGGCAAGGTGACACAACTATTTGCTTGGCTGGGGAGAAGTTTATTAACACACACATCAAATGATAAGCTTTAGGTACAGATTCACAACGTGAAGGCAAGGTGGCACATCTATTTGCTAATCTGAATAGTCTTATTAGAAAGAAAACATAAAATAGCGAACTAGGACAGTAAGTTGTATAGGAGAAACACTCATACAATCCACGATCAAACTAGCTACTATATTTAACTAAGATAAGCATTCACCATAACAATAACATGAAAGCAAGGTGGCACAACAATTCATCATCATAGTAAAAACTCGTGAACAAATACAAAATCGGCAATATTACAGGCAAGGTGGGCACAACATATATTACTATTTCGTGCAAAAGTTAATTACAAACGAGCAAAAACTCTTATTTATAGACATAAAATGGTGTAGGGAACCCTAAAATCACCTTGAGTCAACTACAGTCTTGCAAGCATGCAAGATTTTATTGCTAAACCCTAATAAAGGAAACTATACAGTTAACTGGAAAGCTACCATCAGTTAACCGAAACAAGGCTAATCTAAATGGACATGTGCAAGCATGCACTTATTGAAATAAAACTAAGAGAAAACTCCAACTGCACATCGATGTTTCCAAGACAGACATAGCATGATATGTGGAACAAGAAGTTAACTCAGAAAGAAGTGTCGAGTTAATTGCTGTGTTTGATGTCTATCCTGAAAGATGGGACCTGGAGTTCATTGACTGTGATCTCGAGCAAGTAACCCTTCCATGAGGTTGTTGACTGCATCACTATTTGGAGCACTAACTGGTAACTTTGGCGGCTCTGTAACTAAAGTGATGACCAGTGTTTCTTCTGCATCTTGACGCTTCTCATGTTTTTCACGCTTTTCTCTATGGAAGAGTGTTGCATGATGAAACCGTGAAGTCTAATTGTGAACACTTTGGTTGTGAGAAATGCAAATGAACTTGCTACACATGCAAAATTCCAACAGTATCAACCCTCTAAGCCGGCCTTGGAAGACAATCAGCTATACGAGGCATGAAATCATGTGGATTTATGTGTATTTATGTGCTATCTACATTTGTGGCACATAACCTTGGACTAGCTAGTGTATGGCCTTTCACATTTGCAATAGGTTCATTCTCCCTTTCTTCAAAATCAATGGTCACCATTGTGTTTCCTTGTAGCTAAGAAACATCTATGTGGACATTTATCGATGTTTACGATTTAGCTTAATGTGTACAATGCTTAGACTTGACAACCTTGAAGAGTCTCTAAGCACTCTAGCACATGCCGATCAAGCTAATCTCAATGATTCCATTTTTTGGTGTGTCCATTAAGATTTCAAAATCCAAGTTCATTGGATGTACAAATATTGGTAGATCAAGAAAAGGTGTGTAGGACTTTAGAATTTTGATGTTGAATATAGGGTGCATTCCTTGGTATGCTTGATGTTAAGTGCAAAGGTAGATTAACTTGTTTCTCAAAGGATGGTGAAGGAACCATATTTAGAGGCATGATGTTTTAATGTGGTCCTTTAAATTGCTCTTATAAACAAATCCAAAACTTTATGCCAATATAGAAGTGATGCCGGCATGTTTTGTAGACTAGCATTCTTTATACTTCTATTTTTGGTGTCAAGGATATCTTGCACTTGTTTGTGGCATTTTTGAATGTTCTATATGAACTGTTTTGCATTGCTTTCATAAGAGATGCACAAGGGTGCAGCTAAAAACTTCTTTTTAACATTTCTATAGATGAAATGTCATTCATGGCTTGACAATGTTTCTAATATTATCCATAAGAAATTCCAAAAAGTGCATAATGTATCTAAGTTCACATTTAAGCACAATGGATGATGAAATTCCATAGATATCCATATATGGATGAAGAGTTTGGTTGTTTTAGATAAACTAATGAGCAATTTACATCATCATTGAGTGTCATTTTGATGCTCATATATAGAACTAAGGCCTTCTAGGAAATACTAACAAAATGTGTATACCTAATTTGTGATTTGTGGGCTGCTCATAGATTGAACTAAGGCCTTCTAGGGAATACTAACAAAATGTGTATACCTGATTTGTGATTTGTGGGCTTCACAGTGTTACAAGAAATGCAAAACTTGGTATGTGCCTCAATCTCACAAATGAATATTTGTTCAATAGAAGTGTTGTATCAATGTAGAAAGTATCTTGATCATGCCAAAATGTCCAACCAATTTGGCGTAATGTGTCTCTAAAATCACTCCTGAATATGGTATGGAAGATGGCTTGCACGTCTTAGCTAGAAAAGCAGATTGTTCTACAAGTAATTCTCAATGGCATTGATTTTTCAAGAGATTGTTGTAGAAACATGCACAATTTGGATTGGATTGCTTTAAAGAACTCAAATTATGGCAATCATGATCTTGAGTATCTAGTCCCGTGTTGTGATCGGTAGTGTTGATGTGATTTTTGTGACCGCACCAATCAGCAGAACAAAGTATCCGAAGGCTACTCCATTCTCTCTTGATCAAGGAATTCCATGCGCTAAGATTGCCAGAAAGTTTGTATGTTCAACTCCAAGGTTCCAAAAATGCTATGGAATACCCTCAGTCGGTTCGTTGTGATTTGCTGTTTACACGAGGGGACTTACACAATTGTTCAAAAGGTTTGCAACTGACAACAGGTTAATGATTGGAAGGGAATTTTCGTGCGTTGCGAATGATTCAACAATAAGGTACGAGCTTCCTATACTAACCAGAAATGTGCAGAATGTAAATGAGTGCAGGGTTTAGAAGGTTTATATCCTAATCTAAGTGCAAGAGGTGTTGAGCTTGACTTCAGTGAACTTCAACCGAACTTTGTTTTGCCTTGCGTTGGACAGCTTCAACAAGGTTGGTGCAATCTTCAAAGGAGCAATGAAAGGTGTTCAAATTACGACTTGACATGCAAATTCCATCAAGACGATGCATACAGACACGTGAATCACAATCGAAGTTAAGTTTGAAAAGTATTCCAGTTGACCACGCAGGGAAAACTTACCATCAGTAAGTTTGCTAGTGGTATGGATTAAACAAAGCTCACTTAAATCAAACGCAACCACCCACAACTAACTACTTGCATGAAAATGAAAATTACTCTAACTTAAGTCCTATTTGCAAAAGGATGAAGAAACCTCGCTAGCTTGCTCATAACAAAGACGAATTCACCATCAATGAAAGCTCTTTTATTATGGAATTTTTCACAACAATCTCTTACAAAGTTTTCAAGGGAAAACTTTCCTTCTCCTTCAAACTATGCTAAGCTAACAAACTAAGCTAAACTATGTCTTTGCTCTAACAGAATGTCTCCTCTCTATTGATCTAATGTCTAATGAATTACAAATGAGGGGGGATGCCCCTTTTATAGATAACCCAGTCCAATGGATGACTCAGATTACAATCAAATGAATGGCCCAGATTAAGCCACCTCAGCCCTTACCCTAAAAACTGCCAGAATGGGGAGTGGTACAATAAATGAATCAAAAGATTCCCACTCACTCCCAAAAATAGCAATGGCAATTAATGCCCACAATCAGTCTTCTAGAAGGTCATCATCCAGAAGTGCGTTTCCATTCTCCTTCTCCTTAGCCACAAAATCAATGAACTTGGCGATCACAACCTCAATCTCCTGAACTGAGATCGGCGGAATGTGATCAAGCTGAAACTCCAACACCGTCACCATTTTCCCATGTCGAGTGCAAGACTTCCTCCAAGCGGTCAAGGCATCCTGGGTATTCTGAATCAGGCTGGAGAAAGTCGAAATGTTTTCAAAGTCATCTTGCACAAAAGTCTTCACCTCTGAAAAGAAAGGTGGCAGCCTACTCCTCAAGCCATTAGTAGTCACCTCATCATAATTCAGCCTCCTAGCAAAGATAGCCTCTAAAGTGTTCAGGACTCCATCAATGATGTTCATCATAGCCTTCCTGACTCTGGCCGAATCTATCTATGCTGCATCGAAGAATCCACGGCCTGTGATTACTGAAGAGTACCAGCCGGTAAAATCGTACCTATCACCCTCCTGAATAACTCCTCCATCAATCAACATCTGCAAGGGAGTATGCATCAAGGCCTCGAAACGCTGAATAACCTTGCTCTGATAAACATGAGCATCACCCAGGCCTGATCAACTGCCTCCATCCATGCCATAATGCTGGAAGCTTGTTGATAAGCATGAGCAAGATCTTCCATAAACTTTTCTGTCTCAGCACGAACACCTACAACCCATTTGTCTGCCTCCTGTGCCATCTTTCTCAAGTCTTCCAAGCCACTAACTGATTCTCTAGACAATTCGGCTGGAAGCTCAATCATTGGAATCTGCTGCCCACAAGGACGAGACAAATGCTGCATGTATCCAATCAAAGTCTTATGCTCCTTCAATTTCTTATACTTGCCTTCAGTCTTGAGCAATCTATCCTTAAGCCCCTGATAGGAGTTATCACACTCCTCAATGATCTGTGCACCTGTGGGGCAACCTAACTCCATGGTTGTGATCATATAATTCTCTGGTACAGCCCCATCTCGATCACAATCAACCCTCGGCACAACTACGTGAAGGGTGCGAGAGCCATCCTCATCTGTTGAGATCTTCAAAAATTTCCTAGCTTTCTTCTTAGTAGGAGGCGCACTGATCCTACTCAAAAATTTCTCCATCTCTACCGCTGGATCAACCTCTTCATTGGGGCTCCTTCTCATTCTATCTCTGAGCCAATCAGGTACTACCTGTTGTATAACAAACGGTTGCTCATGTCTTGCTTCTTCCTCACAAACTTCCTCTCTAATTTCATCCTGGCGAGGCTCATTGGCCACTATGGGCTGAGTATCTCTCGAAACTGCATCATCCTCTAGAGCCGCCTCAAGCTCACGCTGGAAGTGCGTATCAGTAGCAGTTTCCTCATCTTCCTCCTATTGATTATCTCCAGTGGGTGCATTGACACTCTGGCCAACTGATTCTCTTCCTGGTGGCTAATTTGCCTCATGTAATTCCTGCTCCTGATTCAATACATTTCTCTGATCAACAAATAGTGAAACCTCTTGTATGTTTGGAGAATGTGTCTCTAATGGCGTAGGTGACTCTACCACAATTCTTGGAGGCTCCGGCTGAACTGGCTCTTTCCTTCGAGATTTTAGACCTCGAGTAACCTGTTTCTTCCTGCTGGCAGTTGGCGTCCTATGATCTCCCATCAAGTTGTAGGTCAAAGGAATTGACCTACTCTTCAATCTGCTCACGTGCTTTTCAACCCATGCTTTGGTGAATGTCAGGACTGGTATACAAAGTGTGTCCAAATCAGCAATCATCGGCTCCGACCAATCTGGGAGTGGAAGTGGCGTGTCTCTTACTACCTCATAATCTGGATGAAGAACATTCATGTCCTCGCCCACTTGGTTTGGTATGGGAATAATTTCACACTCCCTAATCATGCTCAACGGTAGCCTCGAGAACATACTTTTTCTGACTTCAGCTTCATCCACTGCACCAACCCAGTAATCCTCAATATTTGCCTTGTGCCTGAATTCTTCTGACAGTATCCATCTGATATTGCTGTGGGGGTCATAATGTTGCTTGCTGGTGTGATAAGAAAAGTGGAAGAATTGAAGCTCATTTTCAGCTTCCCTGGCTGCCTGAAGTGAAGGACACACCTCATCTGAATTCCCCATGATGATTGGGAAGTCAATTCCTCCCTTCTTCTTTCTCTTCTAAATCTTATCATAGGCAATGAGTTGCCTAGATATCTCTAACATCAAAATTCTATTTGTTGGCTACGTAGGCAATCTATACGGGTATGAAGAAAACCCTTGCAGCCTAATATAAGTAAATTTTGGAAACTGAATAAACCAGCACCCATACCTTTCTATTAATTCTTGAGCTTCCCTCGAGATCCTGTGATGAGTCCTTTGCTGAAGTGATCTCGTTATATGCATGGTGAAGGCATCATTGACCCGCTTGTACTAGGATGTGCTTGTCAAATGCAACTGCGGACAAGCCTCATGGATCTTAAACCGATGAGAGCCACATCCGATTGGCTCCTTGTATGAAATTCCCCTGTATTTCGTCATACGAGCCAACATGTAAACAATGTATGAGCCCATGTAAAATGTCTTTATCCTCCTCAAACTTCGGAGCTGCTCATGCAAATTGTCACTGATCATTACTGCCCAATTGATATGTTCTTTCCCTTCCAGCATGAGGTTGATATAATAGAACATCCATGGCTCAAAGATAAACGCTTGGGGGGGGGGGGAGCAGCCTCCAACTCTGCTGAGCATCATAATCAGGTAACAGTATTCCTGCTTCAAACACTTAGATATTATTTGCTTTGGCAATTTAGTGCGAGAGGGCTTGGGCTTGTTCATCCAGCGAGCGTTGATCATGTCAGCACATCTCTCGAATGTTGAAGCATATATTCGCTCAGCACGCTCTCTCGTCTTATAAATCATCCTCATGTGATGGAATTCCAAATGCTTCGCTGATAGCTGCAGGCGTGAGGTTGGCGAACAATCTACCATCAGGCGAGACAATAGACCTGTGATCAGGGTCGTAGCAGTTTGCACACTCCATCATTTGCTCTAGACATTGAATTGCTGGCAGAAAACCAGCAGCTGCATATAATCCACTCCGAACAATATTATGTGAAGTGACTGAAGGACGATGACTGCCTACTCCCATCATTCGACTTTTAAAAGCCTCCATGTTGAAAGAACCCAAATTTGTATCAGCCAGCCTTCCCAACTTCAAAGAGAATTTTGACTCTGGCAGGAAAGGCTTGCTCAGCTTCTTGATAACAGCCTGCCTGGATGCAACATTACTATCTCTGCCAGTTGCTCTTACTTCAGCCATACTGCAAAAATAACAAACAGTCATTAGATATTTAACTTAGAAAATAAAATCATATGGGGTTGCCAGTCGACTTTTGAAAAATGAAGAGCTTCAGCATGCAATTCTAACTTTGAACCTCAACTTTTCCTCTAGCAACTTCAAACTTTCAACACTGAGCAATTTTTTTTTTAAGTGTTATATCCTGGATTTGCACCCTGTAGAATATAAACTCAACAATCCAGTGTAACATGGGAAGACCTCTAAAGTTGTGGGTCACTTATAAATAGAGGTCAACCTCCGGAGAAGGCCGGCTTCCTTTGGTGATATCACTTAATTACTAATCTTTGTGAGGTAAAGGGAGAAGGAACATAAAATTGAAAAAAATACTCCTATGGCAATGCACCAAACTGACAGGAATCATGAAATAAAATAGATGAACATACACTAGAAAATTAATGATAGTTATTTCATTTACTCAACATGAACTTCGTGAACTTATGCATCATTCTTGAAAAGGCTTAATCTGCATATACACTTTAAAAAGGAAAGATGAATTTCACAACTTTAAAGTTCAAATGCAGATTGAGAAAACACAGTTCAAAAATCACATAATCTAAAAGAAAATGAAAGTAGCATGAACACTAACACTGGTTTCCAAGGTAATCTCTCTATTTTATATTCGAAATTACAGATGAGTTACAAAGCATACATCAGCTTAGAAAGGATTTGAGAAAAATCACTAACTCTCCAGAATGCATAATCCGACTCCTTTACAAAGAGGCAAAAATGCCATATATACTAAAAGATATTGGCCCCTCTGGGCTTACAAAATATCCGTTCATAAGGATCTGCCCTTAGATCTTTTAAATGAAGCTAAAGTTGCGTTCCCGTGTCCATGTTGGTGCCAAATCACCCTCAGGGGAAGCCTTCAGATCTTTCGAATGAAGTTAATATTGCGTTCAATGTGTATCCTCGCTGTCCACTTTTGAATCTCCTTTACCAGTCGGCATCCCAGCTGTCACTGTGACTCACGGTTTCTCTGCTCTCCTCTTGTTTCAGATCTTTCTTCAAGTTTATTTTCTTCGAGAAACAACATCAGGCGGCCCTTGAACTGAATTCGCATGTCCTGATCGTCCACTGAAGTGAAGTGGATCCACTTCATTTATGCTCTGTTGATCCTCTTGGCACTGGTCAGGCTGCCAACGGTTCGCTTGTAGCTCACTCTGATTGGTTGAACTCGTGCCACATAGATTCCCAGACGGTCAAAAGTTGCTCAGACTGAATCGCATGTTGGTGAGACACCTATCGTGTCTCCCCGATGCGATTATACTTTACAACAGTTATCGGCATAACACGCGATGATCGGCAAGACCTTATATCGAATGTAAAAGTCATATCGATATTTTAGAAAAGCATCGGCAAGACAATCGTTTTCGGCCAGACATCATGGCGAACTCATTTCATCTCGGCAAGACCCTATCGGGTCGGCAAGACTTCTCAGCGAGCAATACCTTTTGCTGGGACTCTGTTTCACTTCGACAAGACTTCCGCGAGTCGGCAAGACCTTTTGTCGAATGCAAACTCTCAGCGATGAGTCTTACCGCAGCCACCTCTTTATTGGTGAGACACTATTCTCTCGGCAGGACCTCATATCGAGCTCCTTTCTTTCGCCGAGACTTTATGCAGTCAGAGAGACATCATAGCGGGAGCACCAACTTTCGCCGAGACCATTTCCCATGCGGAGGGAGATATAAAATTTCACAGCGACCGAGATGTCTTAGCGACCATGAGGATTTCAAACGGGTATAACACACTGCTAGTCGACAAGACACTTAACTGGTCTCAGCGACTTTCTTCCTCAGGAGTTTTATGCCATATATGAATGAAGGATGCCTTCCAATAGACCTCCTTGTGATTTAGCATCGGATGAATGATTTAGCCCTTGTTGCGAATGTTCCCATTGGCCTTCATGAACACCTGAAACATAATCTATCCTGCCTGATTGAGCCCATAGGTGAAAAATTGGGCAACATTTCTGGTGACCTTTGCTGGATGTTTGCCTGCTAAACATAAAAAACCAGTAGCCTAGGCCTGTCCATTGGGCATGGAGTCATTGGGGAAAACTCAGAAATAGATCTAGAGCAATTTGTACATGGTTGTAACTTATTTATAACTCATTAGAACACTTGGAAACTTATTGAAAACAAGAAAATTGAAGAAAGAAAACTGTCTAACTGTGCTGAAACAACACTTAGGGAAAACAAAGATGCATTTGAAATGAAACTAGCCTACCCTACTCTAACCAGCAAAGAAGCTGGTCAAACGAAACCATTCACAGGATGACTGGAATAACTGCCCTTTCTTCTCAATATGCAATAATAATCATGCATGATGGCAGTTACAAGAGGACGATGCTCTGAGGAATATTTAATAAATTGTTGCAGCAATTTATGAAAAAAATATATAGACTCACTACCCTCCTTAAACAGATCATATGTAAGGTTAATCAAGGGAAGATAAGTGAATTGAGCATACTCTTTTTTAACTTCCAGTGCATTTTGGATACCATCTTCTATTGTGTCTTCATGTATAGGTGCATGATTGGTCCTTGGTGTTGTATTGGACTTCATTTGAGCTAGGTATTTGATTGGACAACCTTTGGCAAGGGTAAAGTTTGAAACCTCCTTGCTGATTTCTTGCTCATGAACTGGCATTTTATCACCTTGGGGGCTAGAAAGATCTAATCTCTGTGGCTGAATTGGTGAAAAAATAGAAACCTCCTCAGTATGTTCATGCTTTCCCAAATGAACACTCATTTCTTCAACGGAGAACAATGAGATGACTTCCTCCGACACACTTTCAATCAATTCATTAACCTCAGACTTTTTTATAGAAAAAAATGGAAGCTGCTTATAATTCTCATCATTACTAGAAGAATTACATTCTGATTCAGGCTTGTCCTTTTCAACGAAAGAAGACAACAATTCAAGTGGTGATGAAGTCTCAAGTTCTTCTATACAATGGAATGGAAGCTCCTCTAACCAAATATAAGCTTGGAAAATAGGTTCATGAGGCTCCTCCTGTAGTTTCAACACCTCTACAAGTTGCTGCTCAAGATCACCATAACCCTCAAATTTTTCTGATTCTTTGCCATCTAATGTCGAAGAAAACTGTTCAATAATACATGCGGACAACTCTTCAAAAAGCTCAACATTGGCTTCCTCCTCCAGAACACGCTCAGAAACATCAAAACTCTCGCCTTGGAGGATAGAATTAGGTTCAATTCTAGGCATTTCTTCTTGAAATAAGCCTCCATTGTCATGTTGGTTGCCATCTATCAACAACTCTCCAATGTCTTCCTGTTGTTGAATCATTTGCTGTTGTTGCTTTCTATATTCCTCCATAGCTAGATGTAACAGATTTGGAATTCTAGTCTCCTCCATGGTGAATGAACTAACTTGATCACTGGGCTGCTCTTCTTCTGCAACAGCTCTCTTTTCTTTGGAACTCCCCTCAAGTTGCCTCTTTTGAAACTCCTCCATTAGTTGGTGCTGATAATCTGAGTAAGCTTGAGTATTCTGCACCTGAGCAGAGAGTAGCTTCATTTGTTCTTCCTTAGCACCTATTTCTTATTCAAGGCCTTCCTCGAACTGGATTCTTTTTGCCACTCTCTCTTGATCATAAAAGTAGACTTGTTCAGCTACTTCTTGCTGTTGCATAATGATACCTTTCTGCACCTTGACATCAATCAACATCCTAGATAAGCATGCAAGCACCATACTAATATCATTAATCTCCATATTGTGAAGACCTTGACTTAGATCCCACAACGTATGGTCAATCTGTTGGAGTAGGTCCAATATGTTCTGGTATGGATGTTTTTGAGGTTGATTAGATAAATAATCATAATGGTTAACATTAGAAACCTCCTCTTGGGGCTGATTTTGATCAAATATTGATTGAGACAAAGGCTGAGCCGGAGTGGGAGGGTGCAAAACATGATGAAAATGCTGATTAGTTGTTGCTGCAAGGGAAATTGGGCTGAAACCAGCACTGTGGTCGGTTGAATGTGACTGATAAGGTGTAGGAGCAACATTCTTATGATATGGAGGGTAATAGTAAGCATTTTCATGAATATTTGGCATTTTTTCATTCAAAGAGCTGGAAACTCATAACTAATAGATTCTTTTGAGACATACCAACACTTGTGCTTGTGAAACCAGAAGATTTGAGCTCGAAGTCGCCAGGTGTTGTTCAAATTAATACGATCGTTTTTTTTAGCCTGCTCTAGTCCCCTTACAAAACGTTCGTTATTGGGTTAGCCATATACTTTACATGTTTTTAGCAATTGACATGGCATCATCATAAAATGATACAAATCTTAGATAAGAATATACAACGCACTAGAACGCCCTTGTTTACGATTTTTTACTGAGACAGCATCTAAGACTCCTCGAATTATGTGATATTTAACACCGGGCAAATCTTTAACTCTTCCACCTCTTACTAATACTACAGAATGTTCTTGTAAATTATGGTCAATACCAGGTATATAAGCAGTGATTTCATATTTAGAGGTTAATCGTACTCTGGCGACTTTGCGTAAGGCAGAGTTTGGTTTTTTAGGGGTGATAGTGGAAAAGTTGACAGATAAGTTACCTTTACTGCCACTATACAAAACCGTACATGAGAATTTCACCTCATACGGCTTCTCGGTCAATTCTTTTGAAGTAGGACATTTTTGTTTTTCGAGTATTCCCTTTCTTCATTATGAAAACTTGATTAGACAGTTTTCGTGTTTTAACATGAATGATTCTATATATTCCATTTTTTTTGTAACAAAATAACTATGCGAATCCTTCGGGATTCATTTTTCTTTCTCTATTAAAAAGAATGAGAATGACAACCTTTTTTTTTTATCCATTATTAGTAATATGCTCATTTTTTATTTATATCTTTGAATAATCTTGAGGTAGACACCGATCTCCGATTATGATGAATATCTTATTAATACTAGCTTTACGCTACTTCCCAAACTCAGAGTCACCATGATATGCTAATGTCATCAGTCTGAAAGACTTGAAACTTACTGGCTGCATATCAAAAACCAGCAGTAATATGTACTCTTTAAACTGTTTTGATTCGAACAGTCCCACCGGGCATGCGAAAACTGTTATCTCCTGGATTTGCACCCTGCAGAATATAAACTCAACAATCCAGTGTAACATGGGAAGACCTTTAAAGCTGTGGGTCACTTATAAATAGAGGTCAACCTCCAGAGAAGGCCGGCTTCCTCTGGTGATATCACTTAATTACTAATCTTTGTGAGGTAAAGGGAGAAGGAAAATAAAATTGAAAAAAATACTCCTATGGTGATGCACCAAACTGACAGTAATCATGAAATAAAATAGATGAACATACACTAGAAAACTAATGATAGTTATTTCATTTACTCAACATGAACTTCGTGAACTTATGCATCATTCTTGAAAAGGCTTAATCTGCATATACACTTTAAAAAGGAAAGATGAATTTCACAACTTTAAAGTTCAAATGCAGATTGAGAAAACACAGTTCAAAAATCACATAATCTAAAAGAAAATGAAAGTAGCATGAACACTAACACTGGTTTCCAAGGTAATCTCTGTATTTTGTATTCGAAATTCCAGATGAGTTACAAAGCATACATTAGTTGAGAAATGATTTGAGAAAAATCACTAACTCTCCAGAATGCATAATCTGACTCCTTTACAAAGAGGAAAAAATGCCATATATACAAAAAGATATCGGCCCCTCTGGGCTTACAAAATATCCGTTCATAAAGATCTGCCCTTAGATCTTTTAAATGAAGCTAAAGCTGCGTTCCTGTGTCCATGTCGGTGCCAGATCGCCCTCAGGGGAAGCCTTCAGATCTTTCGAATGAAGTTAATGCTGCGTTCAATGTGTATCCTCGCTGTCCACTCTTGAATCTCCTTTACCAGCTGACATCCCAGCTGTCACTATGACTCACGGTTTCTGTGCTCTCTTGTTTCAGATCTTTCTTCAAGTTGATTTTCTTCGAGAAACAACATCAGGCGGCGCTTGAACTGAATTCGCATGTCCTGATCGTCCACTGAAGTGAAGTGGATCCACTTCATTTATGCTCTGTTGATCCTCTTGGCACTGGTCAAGCTGCCAACGGTTTGCCTGTAGCTCACTCTGATTGGTTGAACTCATGCCATGTAGATTCCCAGACGGTCAAAAGTTGCTCAGACTGAATCGCATGTCGGTGAGACACCTACCGTGTCTCCCCGATGCGATTATACTTTACAACAGTTATCGGCATAACACGCGACGGTCGGCAAGACC